>JAVXUO010002967.1:0-157528 GCA_033065855.1 Escallonia rubra | reverse complement strand
ATACTCAAAATTAAATCCTAATAAGTTACTCCATTAATTAGTTAGAGTTTTAGGACGTTCATATAATTATTTTTCCAATCATATAAGGCTTACTAATATAGAATTAACTTATGAAGAAATAAGGACCCCACCCAAGATAGTATTTTAGACCTTTAGTGACAATTATAAAATTAGTTAGAATTTTATAATGTTTAGAATTAGTTTTTCAACTATATAAGGCTTACTAATATGAAATTTTAACTTATCGATAAATAAGGATCCCCTTGAAGATAATATTATTTTCGTTTTTTAGATATACATTTTTGTATTCATATTGAAGAGTGATTTTGAGGAAACAATACCAAAATTAAGTCCTAATAAGTTAATTCGTTAATTAGTTAGAGTTTCATAACGTTTAGAATTGTTTTTCTAGTTATATAAGGCTTACTAATATAGAAATTAATTTATCATGAAATAAGGACTCCATCTACGATCGTATTTTAGACCGTTTACAATACTTATAATGGTTAAAGTTTTATTTCGGATTGACAACTTAATGTGATGATGTGTCAAGCAAAGAAGCTATCTCTACGATGACATGTCGCGCAGAAAAGGTCTCGCTTCACTTATTATATATTACTAGTTCAGTAAACCGGGCAAGGCCCGAGTGCGTTCTATTTAAATGCTGTGAGTATGGTTGAGTTTTAACATATTTTGGTAGACTTAAGGTTGGGTATTTAAGTATCATGTCAATGATTTTGATAATTACAATTTATTCGTATTCGCCTGAAGTGAACCATCGAATTCAAAACATATCGCGTTCGTGCATTTCACATATAAGATGTATCATAATCAAGAGAAATTCAATGAACACATAATCTCGAAATTGTTTCATAATAATAAAGCATGATATATTGTTTTCATATTAGTAAAATTCAGAAGTTCAATACAAAATCTACAAATAGTGAAGCATACAATGAATAATCAATTTTTTCACATCAAATTAGAATTTTACTTTCAATTTTTTAGTATTTTAGATACTAATTTTTTCTTCAAATGAAAAAGTTTGATTTCAAGAATTTATACACAAAATTATATTTACGCTATTTATTTTGCTTACCATATCCATATAAGTGTGAGACCTTTTTTTAGTTTTCCATGATATGTGGCACATCATTGATCAACAATTTTATTTTATAAGAACATCTGATAGAACTCCTTACCATATATTAAATTAGACATTACTACAGTCCTCTACAATGAAATTTAAAGTTTAGAAAAGAAAGTACAAATAAGGCTCAAACAATTTTTTAGTACATTATTGCTAAAACTCAATAAATCTACTAAAAACATGCCATGAAAACCTTAGAGCAAAAATGGAAGTAAGTCGAGCTATTTTACTTCATTTCAGACAACCAACCTTTTAAAATGTAAAAATAATCCTGAAAAGAGAAACTATAGTATTATAGTGGCAATATATGTATTCTAATTGCTTTACTTCATGATCATGTTCGACGCTTTTTCGACCATTCATTTAATTTCAAACATTTTATAAGATAATTAATTTGAAAATATGTGTGCATTGTACAATTAATTATTGTCTCAATAATCATAAAATTGTCATATCATTTTACAAACCTTTTTTAATGTTTAAGGCTAAACAATTATGTAGCGGTGAATATTCGTATATTTGTCTAAACTGTGATAAATGGGGATATAATTGCATAAAGTTACAAAATTCTTATACTACATCTTTGATTTGTAGATGTTCGTTAAGTTCTAAGCTTAAAGTATATTAAGGTGATTAAAGAAGTGTGTAAAATGAGAATATCACATATGTAACATTATTTTTTGTAGATTAACCTATATATACACATGAGTTAATAAATAATGAATTAAAAATCAGGCGTAGTCATTTGTATTGGAAAAGAAAAATCCTAAAAAAGGTGCACGAACTATACAATTAGTAATTTACTGTGTAGACATAAATAGGCAACTAAAAATAGACATTGGGAGTTAAATAGAAGCACGTGGAGTAATTTTAATTTATTTTAGATAATGAATTATTTTTACCTACCACCCATGAAAATCCCTACAACCCTCTATATAAAACAGTTAATAATCGATAAATATGCTTAGTGTCATTTTTGGTTGACACCATTACTAACAATTAAAAAAAAACATTTTTAAAGTCACTAAATAAGTGCCACAAAAAGTATACAACGACCATTGAATTTCAATGTATGGGAGGTTGTATGCATCTTTCTATGACCTAGGAAGCAGTTAAAAATTTCTTGGGTAACCATCATTTTAAAAGATAGAATTCACCCTATAAAAGAAATAGCGTAACATTACGGTGACAATCAATGTGTTTAATTGTTTCACTTCAAGATCATGTTCAAGAATTTTTAAGGTGCCGTTTTGATCTGTTTTTCAAGATTTACTAAAGTAATCAATTTAAAAACGCGTTATATTTGATTCTTTGTTTAGGGCATTCAAAAGAGTATATGATTTCTACTTTAGACTTTGAGTTACTATATTAAATTTAATCTATGAAGTAAACTGCTATTTTGGCATTTCAAAGATATAAAAAAAAATGCTAGCGCAAGTGAGCACACCTCTCACCGATCATTTTAAGGTGAACAAGAAATCTTGTTCACTGAAGAGTTGATAAATACTCTATACCCCTCAATAGTTGGGAGTTGACTTATGCAATTGTTTGTACCCGATTGGACATTGTGAACGTATTTGGTGTGGCTAGAAGGTTTTTTTGTTGCTAATCCATAAAGAAAAAGGGAAGTAGTAAAATGGATCTTCAGATATTTGATGGATTAGAGTACTGGCGACTTTAACGAAAGAAAATCCACTTCTGAAGTTTTATTACCTTTGCTGGTGGAGCTATATCATGGCTGTCTAGTTTGCAGAAATGTGTTGCCCCTATCGAAACTAAGACCAAGTATATTGCGGCTGCCGAATTAGGAAAGCAACTTTTATGGATGAAGCAATTACTAAAGGAATTGGGCTTGAAGCAAGATAAATACATAGTATTTTGTGATTGCCAAAGTGCTTCTGACTTGAGCAAGAATTCTACATACCACTCACTAACAATTCGGGAAGTCACTAAAAAAGGGATTATCAACTTGAAGAAGACCCATACAAATGAGAATCCGCTAGATAAGATGACAAAGGTTGTTCTCAAAGAAAAGTTTGAGCTCTGCACTAAGGTCATCTGTATGCAGGGGCGGAGCTAATGCATGGGGGGGGGGGGGGGGGGGCAATTTTGGAATTTTTTTTTAACTTTGTTAAATATTAGAAAGTATATTTAAAATAGTTATGAAAATGTTGCTATATTGTAAAATTAATGTATCGGTATTTTTTTTATTGTGTTTTTAACTTTTTGTTCAACCGGCCGCCATAGTCTATCTCTGTCTTTTTTCTTGCTCCATCTTCATTTTTCTGAATTTAACTTCCAAATCTTCATATTACAAAATAAAATATATGAATAGAGCAAGCTTAATTTTTTTCTTAGTTTAAATTCTTATAGTATGTTAACTTATACATACACCATTGTCTTCTTATAGTTAATTATCACATTAGTAGTAAGTATTTATATGTAAGAGTTAAGTTTCTTTAATGTAAGATTAGTAATTTGTTGACTAACCTTACCAAGTTCAATAAATCACTATGAATGATAAAATTATACAATAAATTAAAATTTATTTTTGCGAACTTGAACCTTTCGAAGTTTTTTATGCTAGACGTCAACTTTGTTTATCATTTTTTGGTCCCCCTCAATTAGATTTCCTAGATTCGCCACTGTCTGTATGAAATACTATTGAGAAGTCCTAAAAGGGCAAAAGACAAAGACAGCTAGAGAACGTTTGCAACAATCCAAGCTAAGGTGGAGAGTTGTTGGTTGTTGTGTCTTGGTCTCATTTTTCAAAGACGAGCATGAGATGGAATGAGATATTTTCCTTGTAATTAACTTCACCACTTTGGGTGAACGATGTTAATTGGGTCTAAGTGACAGAGTGAAAGTTCGATTATAATTTCTTCACTTTGTACGAAATGTTCTTGCTGTCTTTCTTGTGCACGTACGCAAGAGGCTAATCGCGTTAAATATCGGAGTTGATATATTTTTGTGTGGCCATTTTTATATTTTCTCTTTTTCTTATTTAGGGGCTTAAATCCCAACAAGAAGTTCTAAAATTAACTCTAACAGCTGAATACAAAGGTCGAGATACAGATATTGGCATGGATATTTTATCTAAGGAAAATCATATATCTTATTTAGCAATAGAGAAAATTTACGGGTTTTCTTGTATGATCTTGGAAAATCTAGAGTTCATAGCATATCTGTACATGTCAAGTGGTTTCCACCAAGATGTAGCTCCTTCAGCATAGTTAAGTTCCCAATCTCTCTCAGTATAGGGCCAGTTAATTTGTTAAAAGACAACGCCATAACTTGAAGCTTGGAACATCCAGATATACCTAGTGGAATTTGGCCAGACATATTGTTTTGATAAAGAGAAATCTGTTGGAGCTCTGGGAGGTGACTGCACATATTCATGGGAAGAGTGCCAGATAGATTATTTCCCCCCAAATCAACTGTAGTAAGTGTCGAGATGTTGTAAAATGTTGATGGAATGACACCGGTTAGTTGGTTACTACGTACGACGAACTCCTTCAAGTTTTGAAGGTTACCCATGTCCAATGGAATGTTTCCTTGCAGATGATTAATATTCAAATTCAAGTGCTCAAGCTTTGATAAGTTAAAAAGAGAAGGTGGGATAGTACCTACAGAAGAAGTAAAAAATATAATGAACTTGCGGAGGCCATTTTTAGCCATAAAATTGTGATTATAACAGCTATAATTTGTAGCAAAAATATTTTTGAGTTCCAGATTATATATAACCAGAATGGAGGGTATTCTCAAGCAGCTGATTCGATAGCATAATAGGCCTCTTTGATATCTTGAACCCTGACATTTCGAGCATTGAGATTTCAACCTTGGCACTAAAACCCCACATCCATTGAGAACAAGAGAGATGATACATTTTATGAAAAAGTACAACTCCTCAGCATCAATAAGTGAAAGGTTAAGAGTTATGGGTTCAAGACTATTTTCCACCACCGAATAAATTTCAGGATTTAAAGATTCAATCTGAAAGTCAAGAATCAAAGTATTGTAAATTTTAAAGTTTAAACTACAGTTAGGTCAAAAGAGACTACAATATGCGTGAATCATACCAGTCAAGTCGTTAAAGCCTAGATATAACCGCTTAAGTAATTTTAGATCCCCAATCTTTCTTGGTATCTGTCTAGTGAATTGGTTGAACGACAATGACAACTCTTCAAGTTTTGAACATTTTCCAAGACTCGATGGAATTTGGCCATTTAACTCATTGTCAGTTAATGAAAGCCGTTCTCGATTGAGGAGATTGCCGATGTCTTCTGGAACCCTTCCTTGTAGAGAATTAGAACTCAAACCGACACTCTTAAGCTTTGAGATATTCCATAACGATGGTGGGATGCTGCCTGTAAAGCTGTTATTTGCAAGAAGGAGGTGTTCAAGTTTAGGCAACTCATCCAGCCATGTGGGAAGACCTCCCCTCAAGTCATTGAAATTCAAGTTGATATATTTGATTCGGCGCAGATGAGCCATTTCCTTGGGGATGCCGCCAGAAAAGTTGTTGCCCCTGAGGTCAAGAGAAACAAGAAATGAGAGATTTCTCATGCTTGGGGGGATGGTGCCTAGTAGCCCCATGTTTGATAGGCTCAAGGCGGCAACTCTTCCGTGGCGATTACAAATGACTCCAGTCTAGTTACAAACATGTGTGACAGAGGAGGACCAGCTCGTAATAGGGAATTTCAAGGAGAGAAGGGCATGTTCATCGGTGGTGATGTTGGTTACTGCGCTTACGGCTGAGAAACTGAGGATTAGAGCCAAAAATACTACTGCCGCCATAGCAAATGGGAAGCGAAGAAATCTCATCCTAAGGCAGTAAAATGGCATGCCTGGCAAAGGATTTGAAGTTCAGTCATATTTAACATGAAACTAGCCCAGAATTCCGTGCCAAGCACGGAACAGTTTATTACCAGTAAATTATTTTAATAGTTTTGAAATGCATACTAAAATATCTTGCACAAATTTATAATTTTATGGTTATTTCATGAAAGATAGTTACTTTAATTTTTGGCTATAACTTTCTTGTTATAAAATAAACTAACCTTTCACTTTCTTGTAATTTTATTACTTTAATTTTTGGCTTGAACTCAAATATACTATTTCAAATTCAAAACTTTAGAGTAAGGAAATTTTTTTATCAAAATATTTAACTCAATTAGAATGTCATTTTTTTCCCTTCTAAATCTAATATGCTATTTTCATTGTCTTGATCTATGAATTGTTATATTCACATTAAAAAGTGATTTTAAAGATATAGTCATAATAAGTTAGTGTATTTAGTTCCAAAATATTGAGATTTAACTTTTAAATTATACAACCCTTATTACTCTTGTGAAGTTAATCAAATTTAAAAATAAGGTACCTATCAAAATTCAAATCAATTGTTAGTATAGTATATATATATATATACACACACACACACACACACACACACACACATACATACAATAGCCAATATTAAGCATTAATAAGTTCATATAATGATTAGATTGAGTTTTAGAATGAGTAGAATCAGTTTTTGACTTACATAGGGTTTACAAAAAAACTCTTATTACTCCTGCAAAATTAATTAGATATAAAAATAAGGATCCTATCAGAATTTAGATTAATTATTGAATCACGTTTTTATTTTAAATCTCATAAGTTGTGTGTGGGTGTGTCAGAGTTTTTATATTCATATTAAAGAGTGATTTTGAAGATACAATAGTCAATATTAAGTTCTTGTAAGTTAGTATAATGATTAGATTGAGTTTTAGAATAAGTAGTATTAGATTGCAAAATTTATAGGACTTACAAAAAAATCTCATTACTGTTGCAAAATTATTTAGGTATAAAAATAAGGATCCTATCAAAATTTAAATTATTTATTAGATCACGTTTTTATTTAATATCTTGTAAGTTATTTTTTGGGTCTATGGATTTTAATTTTCATATTAGGAAACACTTTCAAGAACATAATTGTCAAAATAAAGTCTTAATAAATTAGTATATCGATTAGATAGAGTTTTAGAATAGAGTTTTAGAATGATTATAATTGGTTTTTAAATTAATTTTTTCTTCTAAATTAAAAGAATTTTTTTCATTATTTATATATATATATATATATGTGTGTGTGTGTGTGTGTGTATTTTTTTTATATTCATATTAGAGAGTAATTTTAAAGATACAATAGTGAATATTAAGTCCTAATAAGTTAGTATAATGATATTGTTGAATTTGAGAATGATTAGAATTAGTTTTTGAATTTTAAGAACATAATTGTAAAAAAGAAGTCTTAATAGATTAGTATATTAATTAGGTAGAATTTTAGAATGATTAGAGTTAGTTTTTAAATTAAATAAGAGTTACTAATATAAAAGATAATTAATCTTAAAATAAGAATATGATGACGTGCCATATAAAGAAGCGACGACGTGTCGAGTAAAGAAGTTATCAATGTTTTTCTCGCTTTGCTTATTATATATTACTAGTTCGGTAACCCGGGCAAGGCCCGAGTGAGTTCTATTTAAAAGTTATGAGTGTGTTTGAGTTTTAATATATTTTGATAGAGTTAAGATTGTGTATTTAAGCATCATTTCAATGGTTACGATTTAATCGTATTCGCTTAAAGTGAACCATCGAATTCAAAACATATCGCATTCATGCACTTCATAAATAAGCAATATCATAATAAAGAGAAATTTAATGAAAGCATATTCCTAAAATTGTTTCATAATAGTAAAGCATGTTATAGTGCTAATAAATTATTAAGATTTCGAAGTTCAAAATAACGTATTCAAAAAAGTGAAGCATAAAATGAGTAATCAGTTATTTCAGTTCAAATTAGAATGTTACTTTTTTTCTTTGGTATTTCAAGTACTAATTTTATTTTTGGACGAAAAAGTTAAATTTCAAGAATTTATACACAAAATTATATTTACGTTATTTATTTTGCTTACCATATCCATATAAGTGTGAGACATTGTTTTTAAGTTTTTCACATTATGTAGCGCACCATTGATCAACTGTTTTATTTTATAAGTATCTCAGATAGAACTCTTTACCATATTAAAGTAGACATCTACTACAGTCATGTACAATAAAATTTAAAGTTTATAAATAGAAGTACAAAAATGGCACAAACATTTTTTTAGTAAATTATTGTCTAGACTGAATACACCTACTAAAAAACATGCCATGAAAACCTTAGAACAAAAATGGAAGTAAGTGGAGCTATTTTAGTTCCTTTCAGACAACCAACTTTTTAAAATGTGGAAATAATTCTGAAAAGAGAAACTATAGTGTTATAATGGCAATATCTGTATTCTAATAACTTATCTTCATCGTCATGTTCGGCGCTTTTTCGATAACTTATTTAATGTTAAATATTCTCTAAGAAAAATAATTTGAAAATATGTATGCATTGTACATTTAATTATTGTCTGAATGATCGTAAAAATGTCATATCATTTTATAAATTTTTCTTTTTATTTTGAGGCTAAACAATTATATATAGCGGTAAATATTCGTAAAGTTGTCTAAATTGTTATAGATGGGGATATCATTGGGTAAGGTTACAAAATTCTTACACTTTATCTTTGATTTATATTGCTCATTAAGTTTTAAGCTTATAATATACTGACGTGATTGTAAAAGTTTGTGAAGTTAGAATATCAAATATTGAACATTATTTTTTTGTAGATTACCATGTATATATACATGAATTCGAACATAATGAATTAAAAAACGGTTGCAGTCCTTTGTACTGGAAAAGAAAAATCCCAAAAAAGGTGCACGAACTATACAATTAGTAATTTATTTTGTAGACGTAAATAGGCAACTAAAAATAGACATTGGCATTGAAATGGAAGCACGTGGAGTAATTTTAATTCATTTCAGAAAATGAATTATTTTTACCTACTGCCCATGAAAATCCTTGCAACCCTTTATACAAAACAGTTAAGGATCCATAAATATGCTTAGTACCTTCTTTGTTGATATCATAACTGGCAATTTTTAAAAGTACCTTTTTAAAGTTACTAAATAAATGTCATTAAGAGTATACAATGACCATTGAGTTTCACCGTATGGGGGGCCGTAGGCATCTTCTTATGATCTATGTAGCGGCCAAAAATTTCTTAGATAACTATCACTTTAAAAGATAATATTAATCTCATAAAAGAAACAGCGTAGCATTACAGTGATAATTCTTTTGTTTAATTGTTTCACTTCAAGATCATGTTCAATAATTTTTTGAGGTGCCGTTTTGAACTGTTTTTTGAAGAGTTTCTAAAGTAACCAATTTAAGAATGCATTATAATTGATTCTTTATTTTGGGCATTCAAAAGAGTATATGATTTCTTCTTTAGACTTTGAGTTATTATATTAAAATTAATTTGTGAAATAAACTTTTATATTAGCATTTCAAAGATCTCTAGAAATGAAGTCATATTCGTTTAATATATTACTTATATAAAAATATGTTAAGTAATAATATTTATTTTTGATACGCAGTCTTCATACTTTATATTTGTGAGATATTATTTGGTTATTTTAAAGTTCACTTAAGGTATTAACAGTCAAAATTAAGGCCTAATATATAAGTATATTCATTAGGCAGGCAGTGTTTTAAAAACTTTAGAGTTAGTTTGCTAATTTTAAAAGGTTTACGAAAATTGGGCTAATAATAGCCACAATTTTTTAACAATAAATTATAATACATAATTAATAAGTAGGGGAAAAAAAGAACATGACCAAAATAAAAACGATGACATGAAAATAAGAAGGAGACAAAGGAAAAAAACACAAAAAGGCTAATTTATTTGAAAGTTCAATGTTATGTACTTAAAATTTTAAAATTAGCTTTATAGTTTTAAAAGGTTTACAACAATTGGGACAATAATGTTCATAAATATTTTAATAATAAATTTTAGTAAAGAGTTAAAGTTGTGTAAAAAGGGACATTAAAACAAATAAAATGATGTTACGCGTAAGTTAGAGGGGTGAAAAAGAAAAAGAACACTTATAAAAGCTTATGTATCGTAACGTTCAATGTGATATAATTAGAATTAACAGTTGAAGTAAAATCTCAAATTGGTATTTTAAATTATTTACAACAATTAACACATATTCGTTTTACATATTGCTTTTGTATAACGAAAAGAAAGCTTTAAATTTGTGACCTATAATTTTTTTTTCATAGGTAACTTATGTTTTTTTTAATGTTTGAGTGTTTATGTTGTTATTTAAAGTATTTTTGAGGTGCTAATAGGCAAAATCAAGTTCCAATATATTGATATATTGACTATGTAGAGTTTTAGAAGGTGCAAAATTTATTTTTTACTCTTATAAGGTCAACTAAATTTAGGATAATTAAACCTCCGAAGTTCAATAATAAGCTACAATAAAAAGCCATGATACATGTGCGACTATAGAAAGTAGAGGTAGAAAATAAATGAAACACCAAAGGAAACATGATGATGTGTAATTTATTTTTTCTTTATTTTTGAGAGTTTAATTTGTTATAAAAAGTGGTCTTGAGGTATTAATTGTCGAAATCAAGTCTTATATATGTTGATGCATTAATTAGGTAGAGTTTTGGAAGGTGTAGAAGATATTTTTTACTCGTATAAGGTCTACTAAATTTATGGTAATACTGACTCCGAATTTTGAATAATAAGTTATACTAAATAATCATTATGCAACACCAAAACAAATATGGTGACGTATAATTTTTAATAATAAATTATGTTAAAGAGTCATGATACATGTGTGACTTTAATAAGTAGAGGTAAAGGAGGAATAGAACACCAAACAAACATGGTGACGTGTAATCAATGTTTTCTTCATGGTTGAGTGTTTGTTTTATTATTTAAAGTGTTTTTGAGGTGTTAATAACCAAAATTAAGTCTTACTTTGTTGATACATTGATTAGGTAGAGTTTTAAAATGTGTAGAATTGATTTTTTACTCTTATAAGGTCAACTAAATTTATAGTAATAATAACTCCGAATTTTTTATTAATAAAGAGTCATGATGCATGTGAGATAAGTAGAGGTAAAAGAGGAATGAAACGCCAAAACAAAGATGATGTCGTGTCGCAAAATGAAAAAAAAAGATGACGTGTCGCATAATTAAAAGGGGTAAAAAGGGAAAAGAACCCCTCAAAAAGCTTATGCGTCACCTCCACAACGCACAACGCTTCGTCTATTATATATTTATATTATATTATATGATATGATATGATTTATAGATATGTTTGACAGGTCTTGTCCATACCCCTTTCTTCACGTACAAAGTACCCAAGACTGTGACTCGTGGTAGACATGCATTTATAAGACTCAAACTGGTGAAAGTCGGAGTCTTAATTACTGAAAATCTGCAATCTAGAAGAGACTACTTGGACTGGTACACAGAAGTCGTCGCAGCATGGTAATGAATACATATGCCTTCACCATTAGCGCAAGAAAGGACTCCGTTCAATCCATTCTTACACGCACAGATGGGTCCCTACATTCATATGGACAGTTATGTTTACATTGATTTTTAACTTGTAATTTGGAAAGCACGTCTTTGGTCAGAATTTTCTAGGATGTTGGTAATTGTCAAAAGTTAAGGAAGATAACACTGTACCCAATTGGACAATTAACAATTTGTTGTCAGTTCTGTGTTAAAGGAAAACACTGAATTTGACAGTTCGCATATTCATCTTTTCCAGTTCTGTGTTAAAGGAAAACACTGAATTTGTTGTCAGTTCTGTGTTAAAGGAAAACACTGAATTGGACAATTAACAATTTGTTGTAATTCCGGTGATTGGACAACTTTTTTAGAATTGGACCTTAAGAATTGTAAGTCTACTTCTTGTAATCTGTACTGCTTGCAAATTGGACAACATATTGCAAAAAACCGTTTGGTATCTCTTTATGCCAAATTGGGATGCTCTAAAAAATGCACATCAACTGTTCGACGAAATGTCTGAGAAAGTTTTTGTCATTCACATGGTTGTATTCTTGGCATAACTGGTTTTACAGACGGTTGGCAAAGACGCAAAAAACCTTTGGACAAAAGTGGTTGTACAGCTGCCCAAGCAGGTTGTACAAGCTTCTAGTGCAGTGGTTGGTTCAGCATAAAAAAAGGGCACCCACATGCATATATGTATGCATGCTTATTTTATTGGGGAAAATAGGGAATGACTCCCTCTACTTTATACGTTGTGCGATTTGCCCCCCTCCACTTCAAAATTAACCACTAAACCCCCCACACTTACAGAAATTGGGCACCTTAGACGGAAACCGTTAAATTTAACAGCGCGTGGTCAACACGCGCGTTGACTAACGATTTTTTTTTGTAAATGACATTTTTGCCCATTCTGTTAGGGGTAATTAACTAATGACCCCCTGTACTATATACGGTGTGCGTTTTCCCCCCCTCTACTTCAAACATAACCACTAAACCCCCCTAAACTTTAAACTTATTTTTCTCTCCTCTCAAAATTTTTACTCAATCCCACATACACACACTCCACGCACACCCAGCACGCACGCACGCACGCATGCACTAAGCCCAGACACAGACGCGCACCCACTGCAAACATACACACACGCTACTCGCATGCGACTGTGGCAACAACGTCATCGCGAATCTGGTGCAGCCCCAGCGGCCTGTAGCCAGTCACGGTGGTCATGTGACGCTGCTTGGCGCGATGTTACGGATTGGGGTGGCACGACGACGGAGGTTAGACCTGTGATTTGGGGACGTGGTCGTCGATCGTGGTGGCAGGGATCTGGACGGATGTGCGGCAATCAGACGCTGATAGCCTGTGTCTGTGGGGATTGATGTTACCGGTGTTGATTGCGCCAGTCGGTTGGTGGCCGATGAAGAAGCCCCACTGGCTTGCAGACGCAAGGTGGTGGGAAATGGCAGCGAGGAGGCAACTCACGACGATGTGTAGCCGGACAGTATAAAGTTGGGGGAGTTGGCCAGAATGGTGGTTACTGTGATGCTGATCATGGTGGTTGTGGCGCCTGTGATATACCAACGGCAACCGTGGTTACTTTTTTTTTTTGTAACGCCCTGGTGGTCGGAGAAAAAAGCCAGTGGTTGTGCTCAGTGAATTACCAATTGTAGCGGGGTTGACCAGAGGAGGAGGTGCAGATTGCGGCAATCCCTTGTTTGCGGTGAATCTGGTAACGTAGAATGGGGTGGGGGACTGGTCTAACGGGTGGGGGGGGGGGGGGGACGGTCATGGGCAAAATTGTCATTTAAATTTAACGGTTTCCATTTAAGGTGCACAATTTCTGTAAGTGTAAGGGGGTTTAGTGGTTAATTTTGAAGTTGAGGGGGGGGGGGGGGGAATTGCACACCGTGTATAGTACAGGGGGTCATTAACTAATAAAGAAATAAGGGTATTTTGGTCATTTCACACTATTCATAACGGACCCGTCTAAGGTGCCCAATTTCTGTAAGTGTGGGGGGGTTTAGTGGTTAATTTTGAAGTGGAGGGGGCAAACGCACAACGCGTAAAGTAGAGGGGGTCATTCCCTATTTTCCCCTATTTTATTTCCATTACGTTTTACCAGTCTAGTACTTTTGTGCAGAGATGTTGGATTTATGTGCAGACCAGGAATTAGTAAATGGTTTGATCTCAATCCTAGTCCCAGTCTTTGTTTAAATTTCCCTCATTTCTGAACCCAATACTTATTAAATATGGGCTAAACTCCAAATTGGCATCTCATGGGCTGCTCAATATTTGATATAAAATTGGGTGTGCTCAATTTGTTCATACATGTGAGTTATGTTTTATTTCTTAAATATTAGTTCTGAATTTTCACAGATATGTATAGTGTTAATTTGATATGGTTTCTTTGCATATTGGTTGTTCCAAGTCCCAAGTTCCTAAGTGTTGGAGTAATCACACGGGCGATTAAATCGGGGAACATCTCGATCGAGAATCTGGAGGGTAGAAGCATTCAAGATAGCATATGGGAAAGTCCCACTGACCTTATTATTCTATACTGTAAACTCTTCAAGATATAGCAGCCCTAGATCAGTTGTTGGTTGAAGATTGGCTGCAACTTTCTATGTAAATTCTGTATTGCAATTGAAGCTTATCACATAAAATTATGCAAAATCTAAAACATTACATCTGTTGTATGATCTCCCCGCATGTAAAACTATGGGGAAATTATCATCAGTCATGAAGATATTATCATATTCATATCACAGTTGATCCTCTCATGGAACTGTCAGTACGTAGTACAAGCAGGCTTTTAATTATTGACAGTTGTCACGATGGTGAGAGTGTGCACGCTCTAGTATAAAGTCGTAAATACTCACCTATGCTGGCTCGTAATGCCGGACCACGTCAATGGGGTTGAAGAGAATATACATGGATTATTCGCCGAGGTATTGCATCTGCAACTAATTCCAATGGGGTTGAGACCAAAATTTAGTTTTGGGCATTATGGGAAGCAAGAGAAGACGACGACACTAGTTGCCTCTTGGTTATAGTAGAAAAACCAGCACCTGTCCATATGTTAGAGGATACCGATAGTGAAACATTTTGAATGATCACAAAAAAAGATTTTTAACACCCTAGATTTTTCTCCTGGAGCTTTTGTAGGCTACCTGATCACAAAAAAAGGCAGGATTTTGTCCCACCCCCTCATTTCTCTAACTAATCTTGAAAGCTTTAAACCTTTCTCCTAATTAATGCAAAATGTAGAGAATGATCTATGATTATGGATTAATTGGGTCTGAGTTCTAAAGTGGCTGAGGTTATTGTTGTCAATACATGGAGGCTACCTATCATTAGATCTCAGGCCTTGAGCGCGCTCACCACTACCCTCAGCACCTTGCCTCTGGCACGATTAGATCAACCTGATAAGATCAATTGGAATATACAGCCTAATGGTAAATCCAGTATAAATTCTGCTTGAACTTGTTTTAGAACTAAAGCAAGCAGTTGCATGCTGGAAGCTTGTTTGGTTCAGTGGGCATAGTCCCAAGTGTTTCATAACTCTATGGATGCTGTGTAAAGGTCGTTTGAGAACCAAATCTAAAGTTAAGACATTGAATGTAATCCAAGATGATAGCTATGTCTTATGCTTCAATCAACATGAGACAGTGGATCATTTGTTTATTCGGTGTCTTTATGCGCAAGAGTTATGGAGATTGATTCCTGGAAAACTGAATTTGGTGGTGGCTTTATGCGCATGGAATCAATTCTTACGACATGCAGTGCAGAACTTTAGAGGCAAGAGCTTCAGGGCATAACTATGCAAGCTCTCTATTTCTGTTACAGTTTATGGTCTGTGGAAGTAAAGGAATGTGAATTTTTTTTGGCAGCAGCAAACTACAGCTCAAGGCTGCCTATATGCCATACAACAGTGGGTGAAAATTCGAGTAAGCACCTGGAACAAAGTCCCCTCAACAGCTAAAAACGAAGATCTGTGTACAGCTTGGGGATCAGCAACATGGGGATCAGCTACAAAATTGTGATTATTCTATAATCGGCTTTGTTTGATAACTGTACAGACTAGTATTCCCTTTGGATTCTTGAAATGTTGGTGTAGTGTTGGTTGTATATATGCTTTGAGCTTGAATGGAATACAATGAATTTTGACCACAAAACATTGTATACGTAAGTGGCCATAGATAAGTTCCCTATGGCAAAGCAATACATCCAATTTCCCCTTAAAGTAATGTATCCTAGAAGGGGGATTACTGTTTTCTTTAGTTTAGCTATGATACTTTTAACTGAAAGGACAACTACTTCAATTTCTTGCAATTTGTCAAGGAAGTGATGAAGCTTAATTCCCGTGACAAAGATTCTCCAATAAAATTATCATCTCCTAGACGAAGTTGTTCCGGGGATGTTAAGTTACCTAATGAGGTGGGCATTATACCTCTGAATTGGTTTGAAATGACGTCTATTCTGTAGTGTTTAGAAGCATTTGTGATTGACACAGGCAACCTTCCGGTGAACTCATTTCTTCCAAGTAAGAGTTGCTCAAGATTGGCTAGTGTCTGTCTGGCCTCTAAACGATGGCAGCACTCCTTAAAAGTGATTGCCTGCAAGTCCCACTCCTTGTAGTGTAGATAAGTTAAAAATTGTTGCTGGAATATCACCTATAAAACTATTTGCTCCCAAGTTTATATTGACTAAATTTAAGAGGTTACCAACCGCTTCTGGTATTGTACCTGCAAAAAATGGAGTGCCGGTTCAAAAATTGTTCTACTATCATTGGGGATGAATTGTAGTTTATTGGTTTGCATGCAATGCCATGGAACAAACATATTGATGAAAGAGCGGTGTCTCCTGCAGCTTTTGTAGGCAACCTGATCGAAAAGAAATTGCAGGATTCTCTTCTACCCCCTCATTCCTTTAGCTAATCTTGAAAGCTTTGAACCTTTCTGATACAAAACAATATTAATCTTAGTCACTTCTATCTTCTAGCTTCACCGTGGCAGCATTAGGCACATCAGTTCCTATGGCTTGATGTTGACCTAATTAATTTGTTAATCTCATCTGGCTTTTGTTACTCAGGAACTATCTACCACTTACAAAGCATCAACTATTGCTGAAGCCATGAATGGTGTGAGAGTAAAAAACGGAGAAAAGGAATGAACACGTATCTTGGACATGCTAGGAAAATGCTGAAAACCGTGTCTTGAACTACCAAGCAAACAAGAGATTTCTTCTTTAATTTGTCTGTTTTGATTTCGTTTTACTTATTTCTTCCTACCTTTGTTCCATATTAAACATCAAATTTTGTGATTTTTGAAGCCACTTAAAGCACCAAAATAGAATTGCAGACTAAGACATATAAAAGTCGAAGTTGATCATATTCATACCTGTGAGGTTGTTATATTCAAGATATAACTCCTTAAGCGGTGTGATATTCCCAATCTCTGTTGGTATGGCTCCAGTGAATTTGTTGTCATGCAATGATATCAGTTCGAGCTTTAATATATTACATAAAGTAGGAGGGATGAGGCCTGAAGAAAGATTCAATTAATTACACTTTTTAGCGAAATTTGGCAGCCAACTGCACCTTTGCCCAACTGCAGAGGATTCAACCATTAGTGTAAAGTTAGACTAACAATGACTCATTAGTAACCATATAAAACCAAAAGGAAAGAATAATTTCGTTCCTGTCAATTTATTATTTCCAAGGTATAATTGTTTGAGCATTGTTAGATCCCCAATCTCTCTTGGTATCGGTCCACTGGATTTGTTAAACGCCAATGACATCAACTGAAGCTTGGAACATTTGCTTAGACTTGACGGAAGTTGGCCATAGAAACCATTGTCGGTCAAATTGATATCTTCTAGTCACCGCAAATGATCCAACTCATTGGGTAGATGGCCATGAAAATTGTTGTTGCTAAGATCGAGGGAGACAAGGAATGAAAGATTTCCAATGTTTGGAGGAATGCTGCCTACTAGTCCCATGTTTGCAAGATGCAATACTACAACTCTTTTGTGGTGACGGCTGCAAGTGACACCGATCCAGTTGCAAACAGGACTACCAGAGGACCAGTTGGCTGCCAAGATGTCGTGAGGGTCGAAAGTTATATGGGATTTGAGGGAAAGAAGAGCAAATTCATCGGTGGTAATGTTGGTTATAGTAGCCATGGCAAGAAGAGTAACTCGTACATCGAAATGGTACCAAGAACAATACTGCTATGGAAAACAGGAAGCAACAAACTTTTGCCACGAGGGTCTGCATGTAAATTAAATTAACCAAGGGAAAAACATGGAAGTACCTCTATATACTCCAATGGTGCTGCTGCTGCCAAGGTGTTCATAGTTATTAGGATAACAATCCCAGTCTGATGAATCTCTCTCCACCCCTTTTCTTGACTTCTTTGCTTTATTCCTAATTTTAAATATTTAATCTTTTCAACTTTCCGTGCTTGGCCACCATTGTCTCCCAACATCTAATATTATGATTAGATTTAAGGTCATGACACATTTGTGCTGTCCATTGATGTCTTTTTGACCTTTCGAAATTAGCAATGCTAAGTTCTTTTCAAGTTAGCAATTTGCAAACAAGAAGTTATGGAAAGGAATTTTAGTTAAAAGTGTTCTTAAAGAGCTTCTAGTGAAAGAAAAGGAAACAAAAAAAAAAAAGAGAAGCAATGAATCACGCTAAAATTCTCTCTGTAATTTTTGTGGTAGGAAAGGATCCTCATATCGCATTTGACCCTCTTCTAGTTTGATCCAAACCTTTGGGATTTTAGCTTACCAAATCCATATCATTTGGAGTGCTGGTGCAGGGGTACCAATATGAGAGTGAAGTCTCTATTTTATGCTGTGGTCTTTAGTTTATGGGTGAGTGACATGTGTTCAAGTTTGTGTACCCCTATAAACAAGAAGCTACTTTGTTTATGGGTCAGGCAGATTTGAGAGTGTCAAATTGTTGTAAACAAAATGAAAGAAATATGTAGTAATCATAAAGTCTTGGTTCTAGGACCATTCACTAACCAATATTCAGATTTCTAGTAAGTACTATATCTGAACTTGTAAACCTAAGAACGGGCATTTGACTCTACAAGATTATGGTCCATGGAACTGGTCTACATTAGGGTACTTGATTCTGAGATAATTTTCGAAGTGTACCAGATGAAGTTCGGTTAGGAGTCGCTATTTGAAAGAAAGGTCATGAGCCAAAAAGATATGTTGAAGAAGTACTTCAAAGTACCTGCAACCAATCCATTTGCATAATTCTACATCTCTAGACATCGATCCATGTGGAACTGATTTTCCTGTTCCATATCTTACATGAATTATATCATCCTGATCATGACGAGTTAAGGATCGAGGTTAAAAAGACGTACTACACAAGTAGTTTTGTCTCAAACTTTGCACTGAAAGGTATTACAATTACCGAAAGATTAGTTTGTTCCTTTTAAGTGTCATCCGACGGTCCACTTGTCTTCCATCCCACAACAAGGTTTTGTCAAGTATGAGAACGACGATTTCCTTCATTATCCATCACAGATTATGATTGAGTCCCATTCCACTTTGGGATCGATATGCTCTCTCACTGGGTAACTTTGTTCATTTGTCAATTGCGAATCCATATTCTTCCTGGATAAACTTTTATTTTAATCTCCTCGGATCAGTTAAGAATTTCATAGACTACAATGTTTCATTCACCAAAATGGAACAAAACCTGATTAACGAGCCTTTCCCGGACCTTCTCTAGGCTACCTGATCACAACAAAAGTTAGGCTTCTCATAGTTCCAGCATAAGAATATCAATGGTACCCGTTATATTTTTTGGTAAATAATGTAACTCCCGGCAGCTGATTTACGTGCATCAAATTTCATTGATAGTTGAAGCATAAGAATATCAATGGTACTCGTTATCATATTTGGTAAATAATGCCACACCTGGCTGCTGATTTATGCGCATCAAATTTCATTGTTCATTGTTGTCATACTAATTTTTGTAGTTTTTGGCACTCAACTAGAATCAACCACTTACAAAGCTCTGCTCCTGATGAAGCCATGAACGGTGTGAGGGTAAAAACTTCATTGTCATCCGAATATATTTGTTCTAGTCGCTGCAAATGAGCCAACTCATTGAACAGATGGCCACAAAAACTGTTGTTGTTAATGTTGAGGGAAACAAGAAATGAGAGGATTCCCACTGTTTGGACGAATGCTGCCTACTAATCCCATGTTCAAATGGCCATGAGTTTCCGTCTAATTTTTCCTTGGGAAGGTGAATTTCTGGTTGAGATCAATTGGGATATATAACCTAATGATAAATTCACTATAAATTCTGCTTGGACTTGTTTTAGAGCTAAAGCAAGCCGTGTTGCATGGTGATGGTGGAATCTGGTTTGAGAACCAACTATAAACTGAAGGCATGGGCTGCAATCCAAGATGATAGCTGTGTCTTGTGCTTCAATCAACATGAGACAGTGGATCATTTGATTATTCGGTGCCCTTATGCTCAAGAGTTATGGAGATTGCTTATTGGAAAACTGGATTTGGTGGTGACTCCTTCACCCAACGCTTCAGGCTCATGTCTCCAGCAAACATATCGTCAGTGGGCGTCTTCCGATTAAGCATTTCCATCAGCATAATTCCATAGCTGTAAACATCGCACCATGTGGATACAGATCCTTCTGATCCATATTCTGCAAAAAAACGTGATTTATAGAAAGATAAACATAAGATCAAGAGAAACAAAATTGGAGATAAATCTGTTTAAAGAAAATAGATTTGAAAAGTTATGTACATCACCTGGTGCAATGTATCCAACTGTGAAAAGGGTCTTGGTATGGGCTATAAGCTCCCTCTCACCTAAGAGCTTTGCATTGCCAGTCACTCACATGACCAAAGTCTTCATTTAACAACACATTGCTAGGCTTCAAATCACAATGCACCACAAGTGTCTCAAAACCGAAATGGAGATAGTTCAATGCACAGGCCACGTCAATCATTATGTTCCACCTTTGGGTAATATCTAAGAAGTAGTTGTGCCAGTATAACAACACACTTTTCCAGACTCCTATTTGGCATGTACTCCAGAACCACAGCTTTGAAATCAAGGTTAGAGCAACTAGTGATAACCTTCGTGAGATTCCGGTGAGAATGCTGCGAATAACTTCACATTCTGTCTCAAAACTCTTGAGAGCCTTTTCTTGATCCAATCGGAATATCTTTTATGTCTACAACTATCCCATCAGAGAGTACTCCCCTATAAACTGATTCAAAACTTCCACTGCCAACTAGGTTGCTTTCTGAGAATCCATTTGTTGCTACAAGAAGTTCATGGTAACTAATTCTTCGATGTAGTGTTGTGGGCTGAAGATCGAATTCATGTTCAGCTCTCTTACTTTCAGGTGTCTTATCAGCACACACACCAATGTCATGACAAACACTATCAGTGAAACCGCATAGAGTACACATATAAGTACCACCTTTCTACTTGTCTTTGATCGAGTAACCATCCTAGTGATGCGTGGTGGGACACCAAATCGAGTAGCACCACATAATGCTTCATTCGGGGTGAAAGATTGGCTTGTGAAATTTTGAAAAGGTCCAGTAGTTGGAATTTCTCCACTTAAGCTATTGAAAGATACATTAAAGTACATTAGGTTCGAGAGTTTAATCATTGACTTGGGAATCATACCAGAGAGGTTGTTATGACTCAAAGCCAAAATTTCCAGGCTTGCCAAAGATTCAAGCGTGTCCGCAATAGGTCCGTCTAATCTGTTGTGTGCCAAGGAAAACTCAACCAAGTTCTGCAGATCCACATTGGTGCTTGGGATGTTGCCTGAGATTTGATTAAACGATGCATCTATTGAGGTAATGAACTCTAGACTTGCAATTTCGGAGGGTAGAAAGCCGCCCAAGGAATTTGCTCTTGTTGAACTCTAAGAGATGCTCGACGGTCCAAAATCTTGCTGGCATGCTAGAATTTAATTTGTTATAACCAAGATAAAGGTATCTTAGAGCAGTAACATTCCCGAAGCATGTCGGCACGGGACCAAATAACTCGTTTACATCCAAGTATAATACAATCAAGTTGGATATGTAACAAAGAACCTATGGAATGGATCCTTGTATCTTGTTCCTGCTAAGATCCAGCGCTTGAAGCTTTTGCATCCCTTTGACAGTCACTGGAACAGCTCCAATCAAGTCATTTGCAAAAAGACTTAAATATGTCAGACTGCTTAAATTGCCAATTTCTTTAGGAATGGTTCCTTTGATCCCTTTGATAGTCAATCGAGAGATTCCAATAGCAAACTGGAAGGGTTCCATTAAGAAGATTTAACTGATAGGATAACAACTTCAATTTCTTGCAACTAGTCAAGGAAGTGATGAAGCTTAATTGCCGTGACAATGCTTCTCCAATAAAAGTATTATCTCCTAGTCGAAGTTCTTCCAGTGATGCTAAGTTTCCGAATGAGTTGGGAATTATACCACTGAAATGGTTTGAAATGACGTCTATTCTGTAGAGTTTAGAAGCATTCGGGATTGACACAGGCAAACTTCCAGTGAACTCATTCCCTCCAATTAAGAGTTGCTCAAGATTGGCTAGTGTCTGGCCTATAAACGACGGCAGCACTCCTGAAAAGTGATTGCCTGCAAGTCGAACTCCTCGCAGTGTAGATAAGTTAAAGATGGTTGCTGGAATATTACCTACAAAACTATTTGCTCCCAAGTTTAGATTGACTAAATTTAAGAGGTTACAATATCAAGTATGCTTTCGGAACTACCCTTATTGGAGCAAAGTGTCTTATTAAATATAAGGGTTATTGCGACTTTTAATCAAAAAAGAAAAACCCAATCATATATAATCATGCATGGTCTTCAAAACCTAACTCATCCTTGCATCCATTCACCTTAAACCAGAGCCCCAAAACCTCCACATATTATTGCTTACGTCGGTAAGTTTTCCTTCCATATTACGGCTAATTTGATTCAATAGCTTCATTTTTGGTTCTTGTTTTCAGTCTGTATGTCTTTGCGATGGCCTAGAAATTCATTTATATATTGTTAATGTTCTTACTTCTTACTTGTACTTATCAATCTGATAAGTTCATGTTTTGCGCCTTAGCTTTTTTCTATAACTAGCCGATGGTTCACATTTAACGCAAGGAAAATTATATATAAGTTTAAGATTAGCTAAAAAAGCAGCAATATTTCAAATGCCAGTAAATAAATTTAGGAGACATAAAGTTACAACATCATTTTGGCAGCGATGTCCTTCTTCTCGGCGACAAATATGGACTTTAACAACAAGTTATGTAGCATTTCATCAGCTTGGCAGGCCTTGAGTTTCCATCTAATTTTTTTCTTGGGAAAGTGAATTTCTCGTTGAGATGATTACTCATCTGGAACCGTGTATCTATACTATATATAAAGAAAAAACTTCTTTTGGTGTAACATCTCCTTTGGTGTTACATACCTTTTCACTAAAAATGTTGACACTTGACATCCTATAATTTTTTCTTAAAAATGAATCAAAACAAAAGTTTAAATAGTAAATAATTAGACATGTTTGATTTTTATAATTTAAAATTCATTTTAAGAAATGCGATAATAAATACTTATATGTGATGCTTCAATTTTTTAATAAAATTTATATTATTAAATCATATAAGAAGTCATGTTTGGTTCCTAAAATTTTAAAACCATTTAAAAAATACATAGTCAAAATCATATGCTTAATATTATGATTTCATGATATCAAGCATGATATAACAATATCATATTTCTACGTTTATTTTAATTTATTCCTGCATTACTCGTTAAAGTATGGGAAAATAAGATGTCTTGCTCTATGGCCACTAACTAAAACGACAAATATGTCCTTCTATCGAGACTATTATATGTATTACTCCGTAGTTTATTAAGTACAAAGAAGTCATTTGAGTTTTAAAATGAAACTTTTAATTCTTTCGTCTTTCTTCCCCATCCGTTGCCCCCATTTGTGCCGAAGATCACGTGAGCAAATCAACAGAGAACCGCTGTTGGTTCGTTGCATCCCATCGGCGAGGTGGAGGAGGGGATCGCCGGCTTTGTGGTGGAGGTAGAAGAGAGGGAGCGCGATCGCGGGCGAGGCAACTACGAGCTGCGGCGGCGGGATGGGAAGTAGCCGGTGGGGAACGTAGGTGGCCGCGAAGCTTCTGGGCGGCCTTCCGTTGTCTCGGTGGTAGGGCCATGAGGTCGCCGGCATTGTGGAGGATGAGATCACCGGCTTTGTGTCGGAGCGACATTGCATAGGTAAGTGGCAAGTTCTTTATGGCATAACAGTGCATCCGATTTTCCTCTAATGTAGTGTACACTTCATATTATACGTTTGAGTGCATAGCAGATCCATAAATATACATATCTGCCCGCATCGAAATGTAAAACTACGAAGTCGGTACTTTGATGGATCCTTGTGCAATCCAAAGTCCTTAGTGGTGTGAATTTCGAATGAACTCATCAACGATGTCATCTCGTTTCGTACAAGATTAAGCTCTCAAGTCCCCTGATTCATGTTGTTGAAGCCAAGCACGTTAAATACTCCGTAGCTTAAAGTTCTTACGGAGAAGGTATGAGTCCATTCGTTTCGAACCTGTATGGGTGGACTAAAGAGACTCTGTTATACACATATCTACATCAGTTGGTGCAGGCCATTGATCTAATCTTGATAGAAAGAAAAGTTCTTCCTACAAAATTCTGAGCCTTGCTTGTTTTTCAGGAAGCCTGTCTAGGTAGGTCCATTACTTGCAGGATTTTCATATTAATAGGACAACTTTTGATTTGAAAATGCTTTGCACATTTTTGCTACTGTATGTCGAACTCCTCGTAGTGTAGATAAGTTAAAGATCGTTGCTGGAATATCACCTGTAAAACTCTTTGCTCCCAAGTTTAGATTGACTAAATTTAAGAGGTTACCAACCGCTTCTGGTATTGTACCTGCAAAAAATGGAGTGCCGGTTCAAAAATTGTTCTACTGTCATCATTGGTTTGCATGCAATGCCATGGAACAAAAATTTGCAGGATTCTCTCCTCCCCCCTCATTCCTTTAGCTAATCTTGAAAGCTTTGAACCTTTCTGATACAAAACAATATTAATCTTACTCACTTCTATGTTCTAGCTTCACCGTGGCAGGAGGTTTAGGCACATCAGTTCCTATGGCTTGATGTTGACCTAATTAATTTGTTAATCTCATCTAGCTTTTGTTCCTGATGAACTATTTACCACTTACAAAGCATCTACTATTGCTGAAGCCATGAATAGTGAGTAAAAGACGAAGGAAACTGATTGAACACGTATCTTGGACATGCTAGGAAAATGCTGAAAACTGTGTCCTGGAGAGTCTTGCCTTAGGAACTACCAAGCAAGCAAGAGATTTCTTCTTTTATTTGTCTGTTTTGATTTCGTTTTACTTATTTCTTCCTACCTTTGTTCCTTATTAAACATCAAATTTTGTGAGTTTCGAAGCCACTTAAAGCACGAAAATAGAATTGCAAGCTAAGAGAATTAAAAGTCGAAGTAAATCATATTCATACCTGAGAAGTTGTTATATTCAAGATATAACTCCTTAAGCAGTGTAATATTCCCAATCTCTGTTGGTATGGCTCCAGTGAAATTGTTGTCATGCAATGATATGAGTTCGAGCCTTGATATATTACATAAAGTAGGAGGGATGATGCCTGAAGAAAGATGCAATTAATTACACTTTTAGTGAAATTTGGCAGCCAACTGCACCTCTGCCCAACTGCAGAGGATCCAACCATTAGTGTAAAGTTATACTCACAATGACTCATTAGTAACCATATAAAACCAAAAGGAAAGAATAATTTCGTACCTGTCAAGTTATTATTGCCAAGGTATAACTGTTTGAGCATTGTTAGATCCCCAATCTCTCTTGGTATCGATCCACTGAATTTGTTAGTTAAGTGCCAAGGACATCAACTGAAGCTTGGAACATTTGCATAGACTTGACGGAAGTTGGCCATAGAAACCATTATTGGTCAAATTGATACCTTCTAGTCGCTGCAAACGATCCAACTCATCGGGTAGATGACCATGAAAATTGTTGTTGCTAAGATCGAGGGAAACAAGGAATGAGAGATTTCCAATGCTTGGAGGAATGCTGCCTACTAGTCCCATGTTTGCAAGATGCAACGCTGCAACTCTTTTGTGGCGACGGCTGCAAGTGATACCGATCCAGTTGCAAATAGGACTACCAGAGGACTAGTTGGCCGCCAAGATGTCGTAAGGGTCGAACGTTATATGGGATTTGAGGGAAAGATGAGCAAATTCATCGGTGGTAATGTTGGTTATAGTAGCCATGGCAGAAGAGTAACTCATACATCGAAATGGTACGAAGAACACTACTGCTATGGAAAACAGGAAGCAACAAACTTTAGCTGCCTCCAAGGTGTTCATAGAGTCAATAGGATCACAATCCCAGTCTGATGAATCTCTCTCCATCCCTTTTCTTGACTTCTTTGCTTTATTCCTAATTTTAAATATTTCATCTTTTCAACTTTCGGTGCTTGGCCACCATCGTCTCTCAACATCTAATATTATGATTAGATTTAAGGTCATGACACCTTTGTGCTGTCCATTGATGTCCTTTTGACCTTTTGAAATTAGCAATGCTAAGTTCTTCTAGAATTAGAAATTTGCAAACAAGAAGTTATTGAGATGAAGTAAGAATTTGTTGAACTTTAATGAAGGCATGGACATGCCATCACAACCCCATTTTACCAGCGAAAAAAGGCAATGAATCACACTAAAATTCTCACTGTAATTTTTGTGGTAGAAAAGGATCCTCATATCGCATTTGACCCTCTTCCAGTTTGATCCACACTTTCGGGATTTTAGCTGACCAAAATGGGAGTCAAGTCTCATTTGGAGTTCTGGTGCAGGGATACCAAAATGGGACTTAAGTCTCTTTTTATGCTGTGGTCTTTAGTTTGTTTACGAGTCAGGGCAAATTTGAGGGTGTCAAATTATTGTAAATAAACAAAATAAAAGAGATATGTAGTATTCATAAAGTCTTGGTTCTAAAGATTAGCCACTCACTGGTCCATATTCAGATTTCTAATAAGTAGTTCATATGAATCATCATAGAAATGGAAATTTTTCTGAAGCTATGGAAGAACTATATCTCAACTTGTAAACCTATGAACGGGCATTTGACTCTACAAGATTATAGTCCATGGAACTGGTCTACATCAAGGTACTTGATTCTGATATAAGTTCCGAAGCGTACCAGATTAAGTTCGGTTAGGAGTCGGCTACTTGAAAGAAAGGTTATAAGCCAAAAAGATATGTTGAAGAACTACTTCAAGGTACCCGCAACCAAAGCTTGGTTCCAAAGATTGGCCACTCACTAGTCCATGTTCAGATTTCAAATATGTAGTTCATTCCCTGCGAAGTCTATGAGTCAGACATACTACACAACTTAATAAACCTACTGGAAGTCTAAAACTTCAGGTTGCAGCAAGACGATATAATTATATGGGCATTGTTTGGTACTCTGGTGCATCGCTTTATATAGCGGACCCTTTGATACTTCGATGTCCAAACCAGAAAAATCAAATCCCTTCATGACTAGCAAGAAACTCTACACTGATTTTATTCTGTGTCATCAAGGCTTCATTCACGTTGGTTCTCTAATCTGGTAATCAACTAGAATCAACCACTTACAAAGCTCTGCTCCTGATGAAGCCCTGAACGGTATGAGGGTAAAAACTTCATTGTCATCCGAATATATTTGCTCTAGTTGCTGCAAATGAGCCAACTCATCGGACATATGGCCACAAAATCTGTTGTTGCTAATGTCCACGGAAACAAGGAATGAGAGGATTCCCACTGTTTGGAAGAATGCTGCCTACTAATCCCATGTTCACAAGATTTAATGCTGCAACTCTTTTATGGCGACGGCTGCAAGAGACACTGGTACAGTTAGAAATAGAGTTAGCAGAGGACCAGTTGCCTGCCAAGACGTCGTACTAATTGAAGTTATATGCGATTGCATGGAAAGAAGAGCAAATTCATCAGTGCTAATGTTGGTTCTAGTAGTCAAGGCAGAAGAGTAACTTGTCCTTTTAAATGGTGCCAACACACTACTGCTACAGAATACATGAAGTAAGAAACTTTTGCCATGAGAAGCTGATAACTGTTTATCCCATAACTAGTGATAATTCATGCACTAGTGTTCAAAACACAATGGTTCTGCAACAACAAAGATTCAACACAGAATAGTAGTGAAACACAGTCCAGCAGTGAAGCTAGATGAGAAACTCATAAATGAAGCCGAATTCAAACATACTGTAAATAAAATAGACACCGGTAGCCAGAGATCCTGGTGTCTTCTGGAGATTTATTACATCATTACATTGTTGAATCTAGTGCACCACTTGATACTTGTAACTAGCCTCTCCCTTTAAGATAATGACCTCTGATTTTCTTTAGTGTTGCCAAGACATCTTTCACGTTGATTCTTTGCTCTGGTGATTCAGCAGTACAGTCCAAAGCCAACTTCAATATGGATGAAACACAGTCCACCTCTGCCAATGAATTTTCACTTCCTTGCCTCAGTAAGTTCCTGTCTAGTACCTGAATTACCGAACTTGGTAGCGACTCCTTTACCCACCACTTTAGGGTCATTTGTCCTGCAAACATTTCATCAGTGGGCTTCTTCCTAGTAAATGTCTCCATCAGCATAATTCCATAGCTGTAAACATCGCAGCTTGTGGATACCGATCCTTCCAACCCATATTCTACACATGATAACTTATCAAAGGAATGGAGAGGATAATAAAAAAAATGCAATAGAACCGGGAATAGAAGTCTAGCTAGTTTTCCTATAAGTGAATGAGATTCAGAAACAATGTGTATTACCTGGTGCTATATATCCAATGGTGCCAAGTGTCAGAGTATGTGCCACAAGCTCTTCCTCATTTAACAGCTTTGTGATTCCAAAGTCACTCACGTGACCAATCATATCTTCGTCGAGCAAGATGTTGCTAGGCTTCAGGTCACAATGAACGATAGGCGGTGCACAATCATGATGCAGATAGTCTAACGCACAAGCCACATTAGTCATAATGTCCAACCTTTGCAATATATCTAGGACATAATTGTGAGAATACAACCATTTTTCTAAGCTCCCATTTTGCATGTATTCAAGCACCAAGGCTTTGAAGTCAGGGTTGGAGCAACTTGTGATGATTTTGGTAAGATTTCTATGACGAACATTTCGGATTACGTCACATTCCACGTGAAAACTTTTAAGGGCTCTTTCTCGTTGCAATTTGAATACCTTTATGGCCACAACCATACCATCAGAAAGTACCCCTTTGTATACTGATCCAAAACTTCCATTACCGAGTAAATTGCTTTCCTCAAACCTATTAGTTGCTTCTAAAATTTCACGGTAACTGATTCTACGATGTTCTGCCACTGGCTGTAGATCAATTTCTACGGGAAGTCTCTTGCTCTTTTGGCGTCTTATCCACAAAAGTACGAATGTCAAGAGGACCACAACCAAAGAAATTGCAAATGAAACACATATAATCACCACCTTTCTAAGTGTTTTTGATCGACCAACATAATTGGTTTTGCATGGACGAACACCAAATTGAGTCGCACCACATAAAGCTTCATTTGGCAGGAAAGATTGGCTTGTAAAGTTCCTGAATGGTCCCCCACTTGGGATTTCCCCATGTAATTTATTGTAAGACACGTTGAAGTACTTAAGATACAGGAGTTTGTCTAAAGACTTGGGAATTAAACCCGAGAGGTTGTTTTGAGACAAGTCCAAGGTTTCTAGGCTCACTAAAGATCGAAACGTCTCTGGAATAGTCCCCATTAAATCATTATGTTCCAAATAAAGTGTGACCAAATTCTGCAGATCTCCAATGCTGCCGGGGATATCGCTAGAGAAATTATTCTACGATAGATCTAATTCTGTAACAACCTTCAGATTTCCAATATCAGAAGGTATATTGCCATGGAAAGAATTTAAGTCTGCCTTGAACATCAATAAATCCTTAAGGTTTCCAAGGCTTGCTGGTAGCGTAGAAGTTAATTTGTTGGAACTTAGATTAAGTTGCCTTAAAGAAGTTATGTTCCCTAGGCATGCTGGCACCGAACCAGAAAGTTGGTTGTAAGCCATATATAAGCCACTTAATTCAGGGAGTTGACAAAAGTCATTTGGAATGGACCCTTGTAGCTTGTTGTTACCAACATCTATCCCTTGAAGCTTTTGCAACCCTTTGATGGTATTTGGAATAGATCCACTCAAGTGGTTTCCATAGAAACTTAACCTAACCAAACCACTTAAGTTACCAATCCCATTAGGAATGGTTCCCCTGATCCCACATCCCTGTGCACGCATCAGTTGGAGAGAAGTAGATAAATTTTCAACAGAAACTGGAAGGGTGCCATTTATCGGAATTCCAGTAATCGTCAACGCTCTTAATTTGGTGCAGTTTGTCAAGGAATTGATGAAGCTTGATTCTGGAGGTGATGGTTCGCTGCTGAAATTATTCCCTGCCAGTCCAAGTATCTCCAGGAGTCCCAAATTGCCGAGTGATTTAGGAACTAAACCGCTGAAACTGTTATTGGTAAGGTCTAGGATGGTGAGTTTTGAAGCATTTGAAATAGACTCCGGTAAATTTCCAGTGAATCTATTGTTTCCAAGATAAAGGCGTTCAAGATTGGTCAGTCGATGAAACGACAGGGTTCCTGAAAGTTGATTGGATGGAAATGATAGTTTTGTCAGTACTGATATGTTGAAGATCGTTGCTGGAAGAACACCTCTTAAACTATTTTGTCCTAGACTTATTATCTCTAAACTAGAGAGGTCACCAATCTCTTGTGGTATTGTACCTGCAAGCAAGTGCAAAGTTAGCTGAATTGTTCAATATACTTGACCGTTGTAAAGCTGTACCAACGTAGGGATGAATTTCAACATCGATCCATATAGAGATATAACAAACGAGTTTGTCTCTGGTTTTTATTCTCGCCAATTTGGATGGAGCTGATAGTGATATAAGCTTTTGCTTGTCTTTTTCCTTTTCTTACCTTCTTAAGAGAAAACTTATTGTTTTCCTTGCCTTACTGAGCAGTAATTTTATACCCAAAAGTTTATCTTCTCTTTTGTTTACATGGAATACAAATAACTTTTTGTTTTCACTTTTGCATCTTAGAGAGATATGTTACGACTAGACAACAAACATTATTTGGCCGTAAAGTTGATATATTGCATCAACCGGTGCCATGTTCACATGCATGAGTGATCCAAAGAGACCATGGTATCTATTGTAAGTTCAAACATAATAGTTTAGTCACTTGGGAAGTTATTAAGGTGCGTACAACCGATTCTTATATTGAAGCACTACTTTGTTATAGTTTTAAACTAATATCTTCGGCACCTAGCACTGAAGTATCTAATGCTATTAGCTTCAAGTCTATTTTTGAATTTGAATTTCGCTATTAGTGCCTGGTTTTATGGTATTCGTATTCAAGATATATAGAATCTTATACTTTCTCAATCAAAGGAAAAGAAATTATAGACTTTTACTTTCTTTTTGTACCGAAAGTGAATGAGTAAAGCTTAACTAGCAATCATTCATCAAAGTCACCTGATTGTTCAAATTGATAGTTAAGCTTTTTACCGTTTCTTTATCCTTCTCTTACCTTCTTAAGACATAACCCTATTGCTTTCCTTATCTTAGAGTGCAATTGTATACCCAAAAGTCGTACAATGAATGTTACCATTTTCTTTTCTTTTCTTTTATTTAAATGAGATACAGATAACTTGTTATTTTTGCTTTTGCTTCAACGGATGCCAAGTTCATGTGCATGTATTGCTTTCCTTATCTTAGAGTACAATTGTATACCCAAAAGTCGTACAATGAATGTTACCATTTTCTTTTCTTTTATTTAAATGAGATACAGATAACTTGTTATTTTCGCTTTTGCTTCAACGGATGCCAAGTTTATGTGCATGAGTATGTCGATCCAAAGAGGCTATGGTGTATATTTTTTAGCTTAAACATATTCGTTTCACTTGGGAAGTTGCTATGGTGCGCACAATGATTATCCTATTGAAGCACTACTTTGTCATAATTTTGAACAAACGTTATTAAGTAGCTCTAGGTCTATTCTTACCGAAATATCTAACGTTATTAATTAGCTCTAGGTCTATTCTTAAATTTGAGTTTAGCATGATTTGCAAATACATGAAAAAAGATTCACATCTCTCATTTTGACAACAAATGTGTTGGAATTTTTCATTCAAGCAACATTGAGGAGTCTTTGTATATTTGAAAAATGGTATTTAGTTTTTTTAGAATATTTTTAGAACTGCAATTCATATATAACCCGTCGGTACGGGAAATCGAACTCGGGACCTCGAGGTTACTCCTCAAGGCCCCTTGCCATCTCCACCACCCCTTAGGGTTGAAAAATGGTATTTAGTTAAGTATCATTATATTCTTAATAGTTAAAATGCTGAAAAATCAAGTTAATACATGTTCTTTTTTTTTTTAAAACATAGAAATAAAAAAATATATAATAATCAAACAAAGTGCGAACCAGCAAGAACCATTAGAATGAGTGCCTTCATGGTGTTCATGTTGGTAGGTGGATGGCAGGAAATAATACACAAATTCATGTTATGCAGACGTGATACTTCAATGAAATAAAAGTTGTTTAAACATTTCATGACACTACGATCTTCAAGAAATCTAATTCACAAATATCATCAATCTCATTCAACATTTCATGCATCTTATCAACTCAATATATGTTCAGGGGTGTGAATTTCCTAAAATGAGTGTGAACCTAACCTCATCCACAAGTTTAGGCGATCTTGATATGAATACGAAAACATCCTTTACCAGATTCCAATACACAAAAAGTTGCATGAGGATAGAAAGGACTAGGAAAATCAACGTGTTAGTGAAGATTAAAAACATACTTACCTTGAAGGTGGTTTTAGATAGATTGATATGATCTATATATTACACAGTTCACGTTAATACGATAATTCAGTGAAGAAATTTGTATCCCTGATTATAATCTTTTGTCATGTATATATGCATTATCTTTATGAAACTCATCCTCTTTGTTTGTTTTTCGAAACGTAATTATGCTAAAATATACCATTGATGAGAAAAGTGAATTGCATCCCAACCCGTGTATTTGCACGGTTCCATGAAAGAGATTATAATATTACTAATAATTAGGCTTATCATGCTATTTTCCCTTCTCTTTGAGCAAATTATTTGCACAACTCTCTAAGTTTCAAAGTTATACAGGAAGCCGTTTACGCATTTTTCGAGTTTTTTAAGTTACTTCTGTCAACCTTGCATTCATTTTAATGATAAAAATGCCCAAACGTTGACCACATGATCTATAAACAATAAAAAGCAGGGGTATAATTGAAACAATACCAGAAAAAGACCACACTTTAAAATAATAATATGTGCGGTATCTTATTGTATTAACTCATTCACAAATGTTTAACCAAACCCGCAGCATCAAACCCTATGTCATCAGCATCAGGCGTACCTAACACCGCCACCCTAACTATCCGAACACGATCGCCTTGGCAACCATGTATTATCTGCACCATCTAAGCTCCCAATGCTGAACGAACCAGATTGCATCCGATTGTAGTAATTGATTCTTCATTAGGTGAATCAAGACTCAATTCCAGAGCATGAGGTCCAATAGGGAAACTACACTTAGGCGAGAAAGAGGCAAAATGTTAGGCTTTGTTGATGATGGTGGTCGCAGGCAGTAAGGGGTTCAACGGGAGTGGTGATGATGAAGGTGTATTCGTAGGGGTAATTTTGGCGGTTACAGCTAATGATGGTGGTTGTGGTTTCAATGGGGGCAATAGTTGGTGTTGGATTTGATTTGACTGATTGTATTTTTGGGTGTGAATGGTTGGGCTTGGTTGATGGTGTGTACGGGTGTTGATGGGGTGGGTTTGGTTGACATTGTCTATTGGATGGTAATGGGTTTGGTTGATGGCGGTAATATCGTGTTTAGGGGTTTGGTTGATGATGGGAGAGTGACGAGGACCGACAAATTATTTTCACTTAGCAATGTTGGCGTTTAATAAAGAAAATTCAAAAGTGGGGAATATTTTGGCTAACATTTCTTAATTGTGCTTCCACATATGCCCTTTGTGTTTCATCACATATAAAGCACATGGCCGTTTTGCTGGTTAAATGGTCAGTATACTGACATAATTATTTTTTAAATTGGTAAAACTTAAAAAAATGGCTTGCTTAATCTCTTTAATATATAGAATGATTGATGACTAATTTACGCAAAGAACGTTGGCATGATAAGCCTAACAAGTATATTATGCTACATTCCCTTTTTCGTGGATTTGTTGTTAAACACGTTTTGTAACTAGCGGTAGATTTTGTGTACACTTACCAAAAGAGTCATTGATCATTATTAAGCACTTTGCAGCCATGGGTTGCATATTGTTCCTTAGTAAAGGGTTCACAAATTAATTCTGGCATCTACGTAATGGTCGAGATACAAATATCAACACAAAGCTTTTATCTAAGAAAACAAAAAAGAATATATCCTATGTATCTATGAACATAGAACATTTTACGATTTTTCTTGTATCTTCGGCAATAATTTAAAAGTGTTAGATGTATATGATCTTGGAAAAAGAAAAGTTGATAGCATATCCGTACCTGTTAAGTGGTTTCCAGAAAGATATAGCTTCTCAAGCATAGTTAAATTCCCAATCTCTCTTGGTATATATCCAGTAAATTTGTTTTCAGACAACACCAGTAATTGAAGCTTGGAACATCTACTTATACCCGACGGAATTTGGCCAAAAAGATTGTTCTTATTGAGATCAATCATTTGGAGCTCTGGGATGTTGAATAATGTCGATGGAATGCCGCCGGTTAGTTGGTTATTGGCTATGCTAAGGCGATTCAAGTTTTGAAGATTACCGATGTCGAGTGGAATGTTTCCTTGTAGATGATTTTCAGTCAAAGCGAAGTTCTCAAGCTTTGATAAGTTACATATAGAAGGCGGGATAGTGCCTGCAGCAAAGGTAAAAAAATATAGTAATTAAGCTCGCGAGGCCATTTTTCAACTGTAAAAATGAGATTATAACAGCTGTAAGTTGTAACGAAAATAGTTTTTAGTTCTAGATTTGGTAACCAAAAGGATAAAAACAGAAAGCCTTTTTAATATCTTGAACCCTGACATTTCAAGCACAAATTTCAACCTTGGGCACCAAAACCCACATCCATTGAGAACAAAAGATATGTCACAGTTGATCAAAAAGTACAACTCTTAAGCATAAAAAAGTGAAAGCTTAAGAGTTATGGGTTTGAGGTTATTTCCCAACCAGCATAAATGTCAGGATTTAAAGACTAAATCCGAAAGTCAAGAATCAAATTGTTTTAAATTGCAATTAAGCCAAAAGAGATTACAATAAGCGTAAGTCATACCAGTCAAGTAGTTCGCACCCACATACCACACCTTAAGCAACTTTCGGTCCCCAATCTCTCTTGGTATCGGTCAAGTGAATTGGTTGATTGACAATGACAGAACCTGAAGCTTTGAACATTTGCCAAGACTCGATGGAATTTGGCCATTTAACTCATTGCCAGATAGGCTAAGCTGTTCTAGAGTGAGGGAAGTGCCAACCACTTCTCAAATCCTTCCTTGTAGAGAATTAAACTTTAAGCTGACTCTCTTAAGCTTTGAGATATTCCATAATGATGGTGGAATGGTGCCTGTAAAGCTGTTATTTACAAGAAAGGGATGTTCAAGGTTAGGCAACACACCTAGCCACACGGGAAGCCGTCCACTGCAGTCGTTGAAATTCACGTGGATATCTTTAAATCGGCGCAAATGAGCCATCTCCTTGGGGATACCGCCAGAGAAGTTGTTGTTGCTGAGATCAAGAGAAACGATGAAGGAGAGATTTCCGATGTCTGGGGCAATGGTGCCCAGTAGCCCCATGTTTGATAGGTTCAAGGCGGCAACTCTTCCATGGCGATTGCAAAGGACTCCAGTCCAATTACAAACTTGTGTGACAGAGGAGGACCAGCTAGCAATTGGGGCTTTCAGGGAGAGAAGTGCATGTTCATCGGTGGTGATGTTGGTGACTGCACTTACCGCCGAGAAACTCAGGATCAGAGCCAAATATACTACAGCTGCCATAGCAATTGGGGGACGCAAGGAATCTCACCCTAAGGCAGTAAGATGTCAGGCCTGGCAAAGCATTCTAAGTTCAGTTATCTTTAAAAGGAAGTAAGTTGACTCAAGTCCTACCCTTACAAAGGGCCAAAGACTATGACTCAAGTCCTGGTAGACTTGCATTATAAGTCCTGGTATGACTTGACAACTCTTTTATTCTGTGGCCTCTTGTGTGGAAAATGTATTACAGGGTGTACTGTTCTTTTGCCCAAGTCCTTAATTATTTGCTGGAATAAGCTCACCATAGCAACCGGCTGCTTAGCTTGGCACTCTTGCAGAAGTGTAAAAAAAGAGGACAATGGTGCAGAAGGTCTAACGCTCCTACTGATTGGGCTCAACGGCTTAACACCATGCAATATTTATTCAAACCAACTTTAGCCTATCACCTCCAACGTTAACCCATTTAGTTACGTACTTACCAAAAAATGACTGGATGGTGACGTTACCAACGCTATCTACAAGCAGGGGCAAACCTATACGGCCCTGCACTAGATAATCTCAGCAGAACGGTAATGGGAGAAGAAATTCTTTTATTTGGTACTTTGTAATAGAAAAGTGGACTGTCCTCTCGTTCTTTTTATGTTTTCTGAGACATTTTACTCCTAAATTTTCCCTCACTTCAGGCTCACTTGATGAAGTTGACTAAACCGTGATGGAAGCCGCGACTTCTAAAGATGATGTAGCTTTGATTAATTTTCTTATAGTCATGCAGAGAAGAGACTGTTTGGGCCGATACACATAGAAGTCGTTGCAGCGTTGGAACTTATTTTTGCTTGAGAGATGAGCTTCCTCAAAACATTTCTCGGAAACTTAAGTGTACTTGGGTGTTGCCATTGCTTTGTAATGAATGCATATGCCTTGACCATTAGCAAAAGAAAGGCCTCCAATCAGTCCATTTTTACACACACGGATAGGTCCCTACATTCTTATGGACAGCTATGTTCACATTGATTTCTAACTTATAATTCGGATGTCTTGGCTTAGAATTTGCTAGGAAAGTTAATTTCGGTAATTGTCAAAAGTTAAGTACGACTATATAATCTGTCCTGGAGGTTACTCTAAAGAATCTTGGGTAACACAAAAAAGAAAGAAAATTTTTTGACCTATTATTACCGATCTCTTTGAGAATTTTGCCGTCGATGTTGTAGCTAAATGCATCAATTCTTAAATACGTGTGGAGATGTTCCCAAGTATGATATACTCGGTGCGCTACCATCAAAATGGATTGCCACCAGCCAGCATAAATATCAACTTTTTGCAGTTCACTCTAGTAGATGATAAAGTTCAATCTTGAGGTTGAATGTTCATAAGTGAAAATGTTTGTTGTCCCAAGTTTCCAAGTGTTGGGGTAATCGGAGGACGTCTCGAGAACCCAGAGGGTGGAAGCATTCAATATAGCATATGGGAAAGTCCCACTGACCTCATTATTTGATCTTGTAAAACTCATATCGTCTACTGCTTCCAGGAGTTAAATTTATTTATTAATTTTTTTTTTGTAATGTTTAGAACTGTAATTCAATATGGCCCGTCGGTATGAGGAATCGAACTCGAGACCTCGAGGCCTTTTGCCACTTCCACCACCCCTTGGGGTTCAGGAGTTCATTTCTTGTATATGCACTTCATGGTGATTTATGAGTTAGATCATGCTTTACAGGCATTATTTTGGAATTGTGGTTTTGATTTTTTTTGTCGTCAGTGAAGAAAGTGAGATATTATTGATTGTTAGGCCACTCGTCTGCAAAGTTAGGTGAAGGCAAGACTTGCGTAGACTTACTCCTGGTAGACTTGCATTATGAACAACAGTCTATATATTAAGACTCATTTTGGTTTACTTAATTATTTATAGTGAATCTATGATGGAGAAAGAGAAAAAAAAATTAAGAAGATTCAAAAATCGATAATTTTACTTCAAAACTGAAATAAAAACATTATTGAACCAATCAATTTTAGAGTAAATTAATTTTTGAATAAAACAAAGAAAAAAAAAGGCGCATTAGGGCCTCACTAATGAGTAATAAGAAAAGTAATAATGCCTTGCAAATATTAAACAACCTTGCAATAAAAGAAAATAGTGCAAATAAGCAGTAACTTTAAACGTCAATATGGCACGTACGTAATGTGCATCTTTCTTAAGTAAAGCAAAAATTAACTGATAGCACATCACATTAGGTAATTATAAATTTAATATAGTTGCTTACGAGTTAGGTTACTGTTCAAACTTGCCCCTAAAATTCTCTATGTCCTTGAGTTTGAGCTTGTTTGGTCATTTAATATTAAATTTGGTAGGTTGAAATGTTTATTAGCTGCTTATGAATGAAATATATATATATATATTTCAGAATGGAAAAGTTTTTTAAAAAGAAAGCATAGTTGGAAGAATCATCGCACTCTAATAAGAATGCGTGTAGGAATCAAGATGATTTTCAACAGTCTCTAATTCCAACAGCAATGGACAAGGCGCAATATTTCGGGCATTTAAGCAGAGTTAGCGATGAGTTGAACTCTGACGAGCTTATTGCGAATCCTGGGTTGCGTCCGAATATTTTGGATTATGATCCTAATATTTGTTTGTAAATACTGAAATATCTATTTTGGATTTGTTTTTTTTTTGTGATGTAAAGAATCTTTAGTGGATCTCAAACTTAATAAGACCTTTTGTGTGCTTTTTAGTATTTTTTTTTTGTGTTATCGAAAAACGCACTCTGTTTGTATGTACTATGTTACTTCTTAAACAATTTAGTGACTTGGATATATTTTTAGGACCCTCTTGGAGTAAATCCTGGTTCCGCCACTGCATGCAAAGGAGAGACTACTTGAACTGATGCATATAGAACTTGTTGCAGCAATTGGACCTTATTTTTGCATGAGCGATGAGCTTCCTGGAAACATCTCGGAAGCTCAACTGTACTTGGTGTTGCCATGGCGTTGTAATGAAAGCACATGCGCAAGAAAGGTCTCCCTTCAATCCACTCTTACACGCACAGATGGGTCCCTACACTCATATGGACAGCAGCTATCTTCACATTGATTTCAAACTGGTAACGTGGGAAACACCACTTTGGTCTTTGCAATGAATTTGCTAAGAATGTTAATGTTGGTAATTGTCAAAAAGTTAAGGAAGATAACACTGTACACAGTTGGACAATTTGTTGTCAGTTTTGTGTTAGAGGAAAGCATTGAATTTGGCAGTTCGCATATTCATCCTTTCCATGGGCGACTGCTGCAGTAGGGAATGTTGTTTGGAGCTAGCAGTAGGATGTTCATCCCTTTCCTTCTTTATTATTTTTGTTCACACCTACTAGGCCACTGAGGATATTACCAATCGCTTTGGGAAAATTGCCGTTGATCTTGTAGCTAAGTGCATCAATTCTTAAATAGATGCGGAGATGTTCCCGATTGACTCGGTGTACGGTATCATCAAATGAATTGTCTGAAGTCCCTCTAGTAGATGATCAAGTTCAATCTTGAGGTTGAATGTTCATAAGTGAAAATATTAGTTGTCCCAAGTTCCCAAGTCCCATCTCAAGAATCCGGAGAATGGAAGCATTCAAGATAGCATATGGGAAAGTCCCACAGACCTCATTATTTTACGTGTAACCGTTTTTCAATTGCTAAGTCGTGGATGTGTAACCCCATAATCAAATAACTGTTCGCAAATGAAGAGTACAATGTATAACGGTGTCGTGTGCACGTGCGCGCGCGCTTAGGGGAGGGGATGAAGTGATATAGAATAATTACGTAACGGCTGAGATTGACATCTTTGCCTGTATAATTGCTATTAGTGAAAAAATAACTATATTTTGAATAACAGGAAAAGAAAAAAAAAAAGGTCTTCATCAGCCAAGTTATATAGTGACTCCTGTAATTCGACAAAACTTGTACTTCTCAATATGTAATTCAACAAAGCTTATCCCCTCGGGTATAGTGCCTATTTTTTCTCTCACTCAGTTTCGTTTCTCCCTCCATATGAAATAAGGAATAACATCTCAATTTTCTTTACTTTTACTTTCATGTCTTTTGACTTATTTAAATAAGTGAGAAAATTTATCGGCCAGTGCATTCATAATAATAAGTGATTTCTTTAAAGTTAGTAGCCAAGGCTACTAATATTAGGATGTTAGGATGACGTATTCGTCAAAATAATATGGTATACTTCTTGTTTCCTGCTATATAGCTAATTGAATTTGACCAATTTCATAGAGATTGCTTCAAGTATGAACCATCTTTGAAGTAATGTAAATTTTTTCTGATAATTCTTATAGCGTCCTAGCAATCGTACCAAGTAATTGTTGTCAAAGAGAACATGGCCCCTGTATTTTATTTTTTACAGATTTACGAAATTAAAGAAAATAACGGCCATGATTCGTGTGGAGGAATTCAATAAAGTATTTGAATCTATTTTCCAAAGATTGAAGTTAGTTAGACCACATATGTTAGTAAGGAATCGCAATTCCAAGTCATTTTACCCTTTTTTTTTTATTTGGGCTAGTAAATTTTTGCATTAAGCTTTATTTTCTTTAAAGTTTAATAACTTTTGGCATTTTGACCATATTATTCAAAATTTGGACACACGTATGTTGGTTTAAGGGCATTTCAAATTCTATTGTTGTTTACTATTCCGCTATGATTTTTGAGTGAGTGTGTGAGCATGGTACCTGATTTGATGTGAGGTGAAATGAGAGTCAAGTTAGTTTCCCCAATTTCTCTTGGTTTTGGTCCGTCGAGTTTTGTCCAAATCTTTTGGGAGGCTGCCAGAAAAGTTGTTGGGGAAGTGCAGAAGATGAGCCAAATTGACTGCTTTCAGCCGCTTGGAGGGAGTGCAACTCGGTTTCTTCAGTTGTTGGATGACAATGACAGCACCTGAAGTTTTGAACAGTTGCCAAGATTCGATGGAATATGGCCCGTTAACTCATTGCCAAATAGGCTAAGCCATTCTAGATTAAGGAGATTGCCAACCTCCTTTGGAATCGTTCCTTGTAGAGAATTGTACCTTAAACTCACTCTCTTAAGCTTTGAGATATTCCATAATAATGGTGGAATGGTGCATGTAAAGCTATTATTTGCAAGGAGTAGTTTTTCAAGGTTAGGCAACTCATCCAGCCACGTTGGAAGCCCTCCGCTGAAGTCGTTGAAATTTAAGTTGATTTCTTTGATTCAGCGCAAATGAGTCATCTCCTTTGGGATAAAGCCAGAGAAGCTGTTGTTGCTGAGGTCAAGAAAAACCGAGGAACGAGAGATTTCCCATGATTGGGGGAATGGTGCCTAGTAGACCCATGTTTGATAGGTTCAACGCGGCAACTCTTTTTTGGCGATTGCAAATGACTCCAGTCCAGTTACAAACATGTGTGGCAGAGGAGTACCAGCCGGTGGTGATAGAGGCTTTCAACGAAAGAAGTGCATGTTCATCGGTGGTGATATTGGTTACTGCACTCACCGCCGAGAAACTCATGATTAAAGCCAAATATACTATTGCTGCCATAGCAAATGGGAAGCAACGGAATCTGATCACCCTAAGCATTTGAAGTTCAGTTTTCTCCAACATGAGATGTGTTTAACAGGGTCTTGTTTATATCCTTTCCTCACAAAATGCCCAAGAATATGACTCACGGTAGACTTGCATTTCTGAGGCTCAAACTTTGGTGACGGGATTGACTACCCCATAGTAGTGAAAGTCTGATACCTCTGGCCACCTACGTGGAAATTTGCAATCTAGATGCGAGTAAATTAGCAGTTAGTACTGTTCTTTTGCCCAAGTCCTTAATTATTTGCTGGATTAAGCTTCAAACTCTTGGGTTGAGAAATCTCATCATGTCACCATGGGGTTAATTTTACGCTACACCCCATAATTAGGGGTTATTTGCACCTAGCACCTGATGGTTGTAATTTTGTCATCCGACATCAACATTTTAAAAATCTTTGTTTTCACCACGAGATACCGGTCAAGAGGCACTTTGACAACACGTTTGTTAGTTTTTTTATGGTAAAATGGTCTTATTGCCCCTTATAGCATACTTGTCGTCCATTCTGCTATACATTACCCAATTGGGCTTTCCACGTCATTTCTCTCTAACATCAGACGAAGAAATGAAGCAGAAGACACCCAGAGCGCGAGACCGTCGACACCCATCTCATCGCCCACGACAAGGAGGTCTATGACATCGCCTGGGGTGGCGTCGGTGTCTTCGCTTCCGTCTCTGTCGACGGCTCTGTCAGGGTCTTTAACCTCCGCCACAAGGAGCACTCAACCATCATATACGAGAGCTTTGAACCTGACACTCCGCTGGTCCGCCTCGGCTGGAACAAGCAAGACCCCAGATATATGGCCACCATCATCATGGACAGCGCCAAGGTTGTCGTCCTCGACATCCGCTTCCTCACATTCCCTGTTGTTGAACTCTAGCGGCACCAGGCCAGCATCAATGCCATCGCCTGGGCACCCCACAGCTCTTGCCACATCTGCACTGCCGGCGATGACTCCCAGGCTCTCATTTGGGACCTCTCCTCCCATGGGTCAGCCCATCGAGGGTGGACTTGATCCCATTCTTGCCTACACTGCTGGTGCCGAAATCGAGCAGCTCCAGTGGTCCTCGTCCCAGCCTGATTGGGTTGCCATTGCCTTTTCTTCCATGCTCCAGATTCTCAGGGTATGAGCATCACTGGGACTATCATTTTCTAATTTAGCCTTTTGGGGATCTTGACAATTGGGGCTAGGGTTAAATGTCCTCTTATTCAGTCCCGTCTGCTTGGATTAATGGTTTAATTTGCATCAATTAACGGTAAAAAATTGCTGGATGTTTCTTAGTTATGCGATGCTGTTGATTCTGCTGGATTGGTGGCTGTTCCGGCGGCCCAATGGCAGATCTGGTGGTTGTCAAATCTGGCAACGGCGTCGACAGCACAGTGGCACGGTAGCACGACACCGTCCTTGGTGGTCGATCGGTTGTTGGTGCCCCCATCGCCGGCTGGCTGTTGGTGCCCCTCGCCGGCGGCTATTTGTTGATGTCGTTGCCCCATTTCTTTTCTCTTCTGCTTTTGCCGTTAGAGAGAAATGACGTGGAGAGCCCAATTGGGTCATGTGTAGCCGACTGGATGACATGTATGCTTTAAGGGGCAATAAGACCATTTTGCCCTTGAAAACTAACAGATGTGTGGTCAAAGTGCTTCTTGACCGTCATCTGGTGTTAAAAACCAAGATTTTTAACATTTTGGTGCAGGTGCCAAAAGTACACCCATGAGATGCTGGACTTACCCCTAAGTATGGGGTGTAGCGTAAAATTAACCCTGACAACATGCTACCATAGCTTGGCACACTAGTGAGTGTTAAAAAGAGGACAATGGTGCAAATGGTCCATGTTTCTAATGATCTGGCCAATGTCTAAAACCATGTAACATTTACTCAAACCAACATTAGTCTATCACCTCCAATGACAGGATGGTGATGTTAATTCCTAACTGCAAGCAGGGGCAAACTTATACGGCCTCTGCATTAGATAATCTCCTAAATCTGTAATGGGAGAAGAAATCTTTTTTACTTGTACTTTGTGAAATAAAAATAGATTGTTAGCACGTTCTTTTTGTGTTTATTGAGACACATTATCCCTAATTTTTACCCCTATTGCTCGCCTTTTGAAATTTATTAAACCATAAGGGACGCCATGACTTCTAAAGAGGTTGTAGCTTCATGCAAAGGAGAGACTATTTGGGTTGATACACACGTAAGTCATTGCAGCATTGGACCTTATTTTTGCTTGAGAGATGAGCTTCCTCGTAACATCTCGGAAGCTCAAGTGTACCTGGTGTTGCCATGGCTTTGTAATGAATGCATATGCCTTGACCATTAGCACAAGAAAGGTCTCCCTTCAATCCCTTCTTACACGAACAGATGGGTCCCTACATTCATATGGACTGCTATCTTCACATTGATTTCTAACTTGTAATTTGGTAAACACGTATTTGGTCTTTGCTAATGAATGCATATGCCTTGACCATTAGCACGAGAAAGGTCTCCGTTCAATCGACTCTTACACACACAGATAGGTCCCTGCATTCATATGGAAAGCAATGTTCACATTGATTTCTAACTTATAATTTGGGAAACACCTCTTTTGCCTTGGCTTAGAATTTGCTAGGAATGTTAATGTTGGCAATTGTCAAAAGTTGAGGAAGATAATACTGTAATAATTAATCTGTCCATTTTATGCTCAAGGATGCACTATGTATACTAACAGGATATGTATACATAGTGCCTCTTGTACACCTCGTATGCAACCCCATATTTCTTTGCAAAAATCTTGTCGTCTGCTCCTTCCAGGAGTTCATGTCTTGTACATGCACTTCATGGTGATTTATGAGTTTACGTATGCCTTACGGGCAACTTTTTGGAATTGTGATTTTTATTTTCTTAGTTACCAGTGAAGAAAAGGATTTCTGCGACACAAGAAAAGTGACACCAATATTTTTTTTCAGCAAAAGTGTCGCAAAGTGGTTTCTCCACACTTCCCACAACGCACAAGGCTTTCATCAAACATCGCAGTTATGTCAGTCATGAATTTCCCGACGCTTCCTATATGCGTCAGCCACTTACTTACGATGCTTATATGCAACACTTAAAATTGCTTCTCACAACGACGTAAATCCCGTTCCAAAATGAAAGTGATAATGTAATTCCTGCTCCAAAGTAAATAATTAAATACAAAAAAAGGACATTCAATGACGAACGATATTCGTCAAGAAAAGCTTTCGGATTGGCGAGAAAAACTTATATCGGCAAAGAATGTTCGATACCTGGTTCTTCTACAACGCGCCGTCAAGAAAGGTCTTCCTTGACGAACTTCTAACTTTGTCGTGAAATTAAATATGACCTGTGTTGACAAACTTCCACCTGTCAAGAAATATTGCACCTTTAACAACGAACTGGTTTGTAGTTAGAGCTCTTAAGAATTCATCAAGAATAGTTCATGTTGGTCGACAATGAGTATATTTCTTGACGAAGTGGACTCCGTCTGCGTATTCGTCTCATTTGACAACTTAACTGCATCGTTGAAGTTATGCATTCAATGACGAAGAGGGTTGCCACTATAAGCTATTCCTTCAATGACAAATTCATCTACCGTTGTACTTTCTTTCTTATCTACATCGCAATTGCTCTCTGACCGTTTTATAGCAAATAATACATAACAAATTGATCCAAAATCCGGTACCGTGCCTCAAATAAAAGCAAAAAACTTATCATTATATGGATGAAACAATGGATATTTGTAACAGTTACATGATTACATCCTTCAACAAAAAAAAACTAGAAACGAGCCAAAGAAATATCTTGTGTGTATAAAATACACTTTCGGATTGAGCAGATTCAAAGAAATATCTTCTGGAATCCTTCCTTACAGTGAATTCTACATTAAACTCAACTCTCTTAAGCTTTGAGATATTTGGTGCCGGTAAATCTGTTATTTGCAAGAAAGATATTTTCAAGGTTAGGCAACTCATCCACAAATTTTGGTGAAGACTTGACTTGCATAGACTCGACTCATGGTAGACTTCCATTATAAGCCACATACTTTGGTGAAGACTTCAGTTAAACCGTTGAAGAGCAAGAAGGTTTTCAATTTACAAATGCTGGCACTGTTGCCGCTGCTGCCAAGGTGTCCATACGGTCAATATGTAACAGTTTCTTTCTTGAAACGCTCACGCACGTGCACATGTGTGAAGATAAGTTTTGTAAGGTGCGTGGGCTTGATAGATCATGACATGATCGCGTGTGAACAGTGACGGAGCCAGAAGTTTTGGACGGGATGGGCACCTAATCGATCAAAAGAAAATATATAGTATATACTAAGCCTAGCTACCACGATAATGTATTGAAACCAACAAATATTTAACTCAACATGAACATATCTCGAAATAGTACAATTGAAATCACCGATTTGCCGATGTAGATTTGTGGATAACCTGTGCAAATTTAATTACACTTTTGCTTTTTATATAAAACATGTGCTTTACTGGATCAAAATCGACTCTCCAAATTTTGTGTCGCACCTTTTGTCGAACAAATGGTGTGCAAGTATAAAAACAAGGAAACTCGGCGACAATCTTTATTAATAACTTGTTAAATCATTCAAATTTATTACATATGAGCCAACACCTAACAAGACACTTGAATGAAAACACAAATCAATTTCTACTTCTCAGTGAAACACAATTTGATCAAAATGATAAAAGTGTATATCTAAATAAAGAACCCACAAGCAACGCTACAATTTTTCAATTAATCTGCAATGCTACAGTCTACTATGAACTAACAAAAATGCAAATGCAATAGGCTATTAAGAACTAACAAAAATCCAAAACTTTTGTCAAGACAAAAGAGGCTGATATAACTCCAAAAACCAACATACGGATTCAGGTAAATGCAAGATTGGAAGATCACAATGGAACCTATGCAACCAAAAATGGAACAATACATATGTAATCCAAGAGAAATCCTCGTCACGTCACGGTTTCATTCAAAGCTGAAAAAGGAAAAGGACAGTGAACCAAAGAAACATGGAGATGATTAAGATTTGGAGTGACTCAATGAGAGGAGATGAGATCGTGAGATGACAGGACTAGCTTAGGTGTCAACGCGGGTGATAATTGTAAGCTATGGCTCACTGCTAGGGACAAGTCGGGTGGCTACACTAGGATGAAGTATTAGCAGTAACCCTGATTTTATCAGTTATGTGGATCAAAACACAATTTGGAGGAGATGCTTGTTGTGTGGAACTGTAAGCGCCAAATTATGCAGTGATCACATATGTGAGGGCCTGGTGACATTAGGACAGCCCCATTGCGGAGTCAGGGCGAAACATAGGGGAGGGGAGACCTATGTTTTCCATAATACCGCCATGGTCCATGGATCAACAAGAACAGGAGGGAGCTTGAAGCTCGGAGTTTCAATCGCCTTTTCTTCCATCAATCACAACACAAGCCTCTCCCCGTCTCTCTTCGTATTGATCATTGTTTCAAAGTGCTTTAGTCCATGCATGGGAAGATCTTTAGGGGGTTGATTTCATCTTCAGAAGCTTACAAATTCTCTCCCGGAATCCATTAGCTCCTTAAAGAATTTTATATGTGAAGCTCTGATGTACTGTTGTATGTTGTACTCTGAATTCAGTAGTAATCTTCTGACACATATGGCATCTCATCAGCTCAAGTACAAAAGTCATTGGAAGAACTATCAATGAAATTACAGGGTATTCAAGAAGTTTTTTCTACTTGTATTTGTGTGTCCAGATTCCTTCCATATGTTTTCACCGTGAGCATCACCTAATATGTATTTTTAACAGCTGGAATTTACCAACTGGAATCAACCAACAAATGATACTTGGTAATCACTACTGCAAGAAGAAGAAAACGCGCATGCACATTGAATACCGGGAACTAGACGATGTAATCAGCTTTCTTCTGCTTTGTAGACACGAATGTTAAGATTTAAGCGACTTACACAAACGTTAAGAAAACTAGAGATTAGTTCGTTCCTAGTCTCTCCTCCAGATCACAATTTTATCCCTCTTTGAAAGTTGATATTTTTTTTTTTTTTGAGTTTTTTAAAGACCTGAAGAACCTTTCCATTATTTATGTGATGAAAATGGCATCCTCGATTCATGATTCTTGATAGTTCCTTACTTGAAGATATTAGAGAGACAAGGCTTTGAGATTCATGTGGCGTGATAGTCAAATGTCCAGTTCGATAACCACAAACTGTTACAAAAGTTAATCATCAGAAAAGAAATTAAGTTCAGAACTTTTATGCGGAGAAGGCCTTATGCACAATGATTCTGTTGTACAAGTTGACAAAACTAGTTAGATGAGAGTTTTAAGAACATGGTTTGCCACCTCAATGTCTGCAAAAATTTGAGTTCGTTACCATCCTTAGTGTTGCCTCTGACATTTCCGATCTTCGGACTTGCCACAAACTCAGCTCTGGTTTCTCCTGTCTTGCTAAGAAATTGTTCACGTTGGCTCTCTGCTTTGGGGGGTTTCTGACCACAACTGAAAGCCAACTCCATAACGGATGATATACCAGCGCCGCTTTAGCATTTTCATATCCACAACCGCACCTGTGGCCTACGGAAGTGATTCCTTCACCCAACATTTTAGGCTCATACTTCATACAAACACTTCAGTCAGAACAAATACAAAGAAACTATTTCAGTCGAACTAATCTTCTACATTTACGGCATCTTGTAGTCGTAACTTTATCATCATGAAATAGCATATAGAACACATAATTGCCAACTTTAATGTTGTCATTGATCAACGGACCAATTGATAAACACCATACACGTACACGGTGCTAATTGGGTAGAAATGATTTGCTTGTAAGGTTCCCAAAAGGCCCTCCACTTCGAATTTCTCCAGTTAATCTGTTAGAGATACATTCAAGTAAGGGTACTTACAAGGAGACAAATCCAAAAGGGTACTTACAAGGAGACAAATCCAAGGTGACTAGGCTTAACCTATGTTACATTGACTCTTCGGTTTGCTTGAAGTACCCGTGTCTGACACTTGACACTTGGACATGTGTATGGGATATGTGTCCGACACATCTCATAGGATATGACATTATCAATACTATCTATAGTTTTTTGTTTAATTAGTTATTACTTTGAGAGGAGACAAGTTGTCAATTGAAACCAAGTGCATCACATAAAACACCTTTTTACCTTCGAAATAACTAAAAAGCAATAACAAATATGAACATTTTGCCGTGTCCCCGTGTCTTGCGTTTTCAAAATTAGACGAGTCCGACACTTGGACACGTATCCGATCCGGACACTCGTACCGAGTCCATGTAACATAGGGCTTAACAAAGACTATTAAAATGTCTCGTGAATGATCCTTCTAATATTCGATTATGTGCCAAAGAAAGAGTACATTTCTTGGAATCTAGATAAAGGTTTCTTAGAGACGTGATCAAGTTCAGGTCATGTAGATGACAAAGCTAATAGCTGATTGATTTGCGCTCAAGGACAATGTGTGCAAGTTCTGTAATTGACAAAGCTAACAGAAATGTACGCTTAAAATTGATCCAAACGAGTTCTGAGACTTTTGACATGAGATGGGCCACAGATTAAGGCCCAGGAAATTGACAAGTAAGTTGTCATCTCTGTCAATTAGAACCTCAAGGTTCAGCTTTAGACCAATTTGGACCCAAAATAACTTGCTTCCAATGAAATGCTCTGTTTTTTTCCGGCTCTCTTTTTTCCTTTACTTCTTCTTTATCCAAAGTGATGAACTACTCGCAGAGCCAACCACCATCTTCATAGCCACAGTTCACAGCGTAAGCTATTTGACCTTGGCGACTGATGTACAGCTAATGCCAATAAACATAGGGTTGCTATCTTGGACCGGCATCTTCTGCTGCACACCAGTGGTACTCTTAACGTCTTTAGTGGTTTTAAAATGTCACTCTAAGAGGCTCAAACGCTTGCAGCAACACCTAAAGTTACTGGTCAGCAGGGCTTTGTTTTTTTCTACTAGTACAATTTGGTGCCTTGATATGCTCAGAAGATCTTTTCGTCTATGGCAGCAGTAGAATATGGGACAAAAGATAAATCTACTGCCAAACGGGTCTAGATACAATTTAGTGCCTTAATTTGCTCGGAAGTCTCACTTTGCTAATCAGATGACCGAACTTTTATTGACCGTTTTGCAGCGATAACTTCCATAAGTATTGACCAACGTGCTACAGAAGTTTACAAGCACGCCAATACATTAAAATGTTAGCTGTAACATCATTCTCTGACTTCTGATAGTTTAAGATTACCAAAATGCAATCAAAGCCAAAAAGAAATTTGTCTTCATGGAATAACCATATTTCTCTATATTGCGAGGAAGGAAGTTTCTTTATGTTCAACAATTTCAGTATGAAGGAATTTAGGCAGATTTGAACTGTGCTGCATATAAATCGTGATCTTTCACATTACTTGTTAATCCTTTGCCTTCTTATTTTGCTTTGAGTATGGTAAGTTTAAGTAAGAATCTAGAGGTGAGCTTAATGTGACTACAACATTTTCATAAATTGAGGTCTGTAACTGCCTTCTGATTTTCTTATGAATACAAGAAAGGCACAAAAAGGGACGGTCATGATGTTCATTGCCTCGTCTTTAAGTCTGTGAGTTGTAGCCCTTTTTTCTTTCTCCCTTTTCCTCCATCCCTGTGCATCGAAGTCATCAAATCTTAAGAGTTTTTCTGCTGTCATTTTTCTTGTTTGTGCTCATAACTATGCCAACTAATCATTGTATAGTTTCAAACAAAATGGCTAGAGTCCTGGGCCTTTCTCAATTTGAATACTGGCAGGATCTCTGAAGGTGATAACTTTTTATCCCATAAGTAGTGGTACTTCATGCACTGGTGTTTATAACACAATAATGCAAGAGCAAAGATTCCACACGGAGAAGAAGTGAAACAGTCCAGCAATGAAGCTGGATGAGAAACTTAAAGCCAACATAAAACATACTGGAAAGGAAAAATGCAAGAACCATGCGACACAATGATTGTATGGAGACTGGTAGCCGTCCTGGTGTCTTCTGGAGACTGATTTAAATCGTTACCTAGCTTAATCTGATGCACCATTGTTACTTTTATCTAGCAGCTCCCTTCAAGATAATTACCTTTGATTTTCTTTAGTGCTGCCAGGACATATGTCATGTTGATTCGTTGCTCTGATGATTCAGCAGCGCAGTCTAAAGCCAACTTCAATATGGACGATAAACAGTCCACCTCTGTCAATGAATTTTTTCGGCCTCGCGTTAGCAAATTTTTATCGAGTACCTGAATTACCGCATTTGGAAGCGACTCCTTCACCCAGATCTTTAGGCTCATTTGTCCCGCAAACATTTCATCAGTTGGCTTCTTCCCAGTAAATGTCTCCATCAGCATTATTCCGTAGCTGTAAACATCACAGCTTGTGGATATTGATCCTCCCAACCCATATTCTGCATATGACAACTTATCAAAGGAATGAAGAGGATAAGAAAAAAATGCAATAGAACTGGAAACCGAAGTCTAGCTAATTTTTCTTTGAGTTGATGAAATTGAGAAACAATGCGTATCACATCACCTGGTGCTATATACCCAATCGTGCCAAGGGTCATAGTATGTGCCACAAGCTCTTCCTCATCTAAGAGCTTTGTGATTCCAAAATCACTCAAGTGCCCAATCATATGTTCGGTTCGTCGAGCAAGATATTGCTAGGCTTCAGGTCACAGTGAACTATAGGTGGTGCACAACCATGATGAAGATAGTCTAATGCACAAGCCAGATCAATCATAATATCCAACCTTTGTGATATATCTAGGACATAATTGTGAGAATACAACCATTTCTCTAAGCTCCCATTGGGCATATACTCAAGTATTAAGGCTTTGAAATCAGGGTTCGAGCAACTTGTGACGATTTTGATAAGATTTCTATGGCGAACATTGCGGATTATCTCACATTCCACGTGAAAACTTTTAAGAGCTCTTTCTTGTTGCAATTTGAATACCTTTATGGCCACAACCATCCCATCAAAAAGTATCCCTTTGTATACTGATCCAAAACTTCCATTACCAAGTAAATTGTTTTCCTCAAACCCTTCAGTTGCTTCTTGAATTTCTTGGTAACTGATTCTACGATGTTCAGCCACTGGCTGTAGATCAATTTCTACGGGAGGTCTCTTGCTCTTTCCGCATCTTATCCACAAAAGTATAGACATCAAGACAAGCACAACCAATGAAATTGTAGATGAAACAGATATAATCACCACCTTTCGAAGCGTCTTCAATCGATCAGCAGAATTGGTTTTGCATGGACGGACACCAAATTGAGTCGCACCCCCGTAGAGCTTCATTCGGCAGGAAAGACTGGCTTGTAAAGTTTCCGAAAGGTCCCCCACTTGGGATTTCTCCATGTAATTTATTGTAAGACACATTGAAGTACTTGAGATATAGGAGTTTGTCTAAAGACTTGGGTATTACGCCCGAGAGGTTATTTTGAGACAAGTCCAAGGTTTCCAGACTCACTAAAGATCGAAATGTTTCCGGAATAGTCCCCACTAAATCATTATGTTTTAAAGAAAGCCTGACCGAATTCTGCAGATCTCCAATGTTGCCAGGGATATCGCCAGAGAAGTTATTGTAAGATAGATCTAATAGCGTAACAACCTTCGAATTTCCAATTTCAGAAGGCATATTGCCATGTAAAGAATATAAGGATGCATCGAACACCAATAGATCCTTAAGGTTTCCGAAGCTTGCTGGTATCCTTGAAGTTAACTTGTTGGAACTTAGATAAAGATATCTTAAAGATCTAATGTGCCATAAGCATGCTGGCAACGAACCGGAAAGTTGGTTGGCCTGCAAGTATAAGCCACTCAAGTCACGGAGTTGACAAAGGTCATTTGGAATGGACCCTTGTAGCTTGTTATAACCAACATATATTTGTTGAAGCTTCTGCAACCCTTTTATGGTACTAGGAATATCTTCTTATCATTTTCAGATAGACTTACGTAATCAAACCACTTAAGCTACTAATCTCATTAGGAATGGTTCCCCTGATTTTACATCCTCTTGCATAAAGCCCATCGAAAGAAGCCGATAAATTTCCAATAGAAACTGGAAGGGTGCCACTAATAGGATTATTGCTAATCTCCAACACTCTTAATTTCGTGCAGTTTGTCAAGGTAGTGATGAAACTCAATTTTGGAGATGATGGTTCACTGGTGAAATTATTGTCTCCGAGTCCAAGTATCTCCAGGAGTCCCAGATTACCAAGTGAGTTAGGAACTATACCACTGAAACTATTATAGCCTAGGTCTAGGCCGGTGAATTTTGAAGCATTTGAAATAGAGTCGGATAAAATTCATGTCAAGCTATTGTTCCCAAGATAAATACCATCAAGATTGGCTAGTTGATGGGTCGTATGTAACGGCAATGTTCCTAAAAGTTGATTGTATGGAGCTGATAGTCTTTGCAGTGTAGATATATTGAAGATCCTTGCTGGAATGGTACCTCTTAAACTATTAAATCCTAGAATTATTTGCTTCAAATTAGAAAGATGACCAATCTCTTGTGGTATTGTACCTGCAAGCAAATAAGATGCGGAAGCGTCAAGTTAGCTTAATTGTTCAATCTAATTGACCTGTTTTGAGTGTTGTACCATCATAAGGATGAAATATGAGGATCATTCTAGCTAAAACCAAGCCTAATAGTAACCACCAGACAAATCAATATCAATATCGACATAAATAATATAAATGTATAACAGACGAGTTTGTCTTTGGTTTTATTCTTGCCAATTTGGTGAAATCCATTTTTTTTATTAATTCCATTATTTTATTGAATTCTTCTGGTTATATTGTAGTATGCCCTGTTATTCTGATTGAAATAATCACCCTAATTGATACATATATTATTACATCATACCATTGGCTAGCTAAGAAAATTGAATGCGTCGTCCTAAAATAACATTGATTATTTCCACCAGATTTTACCAACAGATAATCAGATACTTCTCTTTTTCTCCACTAACAAAGTGCTCTGGCAAGTTGAACACACAAGAATACACAATTTCTAACGGTGCATTAGTAATAGGATGATATGTTTATACAGCTTATTTTTGTCGATGACAACATTCTAGTCATACCATCTTAGTAAACAAGAATTGCCCTTAACATTTAAAAATAATATTTAACATTAAATGAGGTGGCATCACTAGGCATTTTCGTATAATAGTGCGCATATGGCAATTTGTATAACTCAAGTTCCATCACAACTACACTAACTGATAACTTTTGCATGTGTAGTCAAGAAGTATTTATGGTATTTTACTTCAAAATTCCTTATTTTTTTCCTACTGACTAGGTGTATAAATTCCATTTAAAAAGATTTTACGATAGAATAATTGGTTGTGTTAGTTGTACCTTCAATATATTTATGTTTTATCTCGATCAAAGGAAAAGAAAGTGTGGACTTGTACTTTCTTTTTGAACAAAATTTAACTAACAATTATTCACCGAAGTGATGTGATTTTTAATTCGATAGTTAAGTTTTTACTACTTTTTTCTCCTTTCCGTACCTTCTTAAGAGAAAATCTATTGTTCTCCTTGTATTTGGATGTAGAATTTTGAAGTATTGGGTACTTTGGAATTTACTCATTTTGAAATTCCTTTATTTACAAACTAGCCCACAATCCGTGCCAAGCACGGGATAGTCTATTAATAGTAATTTATTTTAGTAGTTTTGAAATGCATAATAAAATATATTGTACAATTTTATAATCTTATGGTTATTTCATCAAAGATAGTTACTTTAATTTTTGGCTTGAACTTTCTTGTAATGAAATAAATTAACCCTTTTGATGAAATATCAATAAGTAATATCCTTGTGCATATTTGTTAATTCTGATTTGATAACTGCATAGATGAACACAAATTAAAAGTCTATTTGTACACAAAAAAAGAAAAACTAAATTCTACTGATAAAAATATGCGGAGAATATATTAAGATCAATTTGCTATTGCACACAACATTTTTATTATTTTCTAAGTATCTTTAAAAATAATTTTACCTTTGAATGGGTTGCCCATAACGTTAATTATATATTAGTTTAATTCTGATAGAGAAACTTTTGGTCCATATATTTGTTTATAGCATGTGATTTATAAAAGTTAATCAACATGACTAATTAAGTAAGGATGATGTGGCATTTTTAGAAGCAAATGTAATCCACCAACAAAGTATACAGAGAAAATAGTAATTAGTACATGAGGTAATTATATAAAGTTTAAAAAGTTTAACCAACAATACTATATATGATAGCTCAAAATCTTGTAATAAGAAAATTGTTGAATACAATTTAACCAAGAATTCATAAAGTATACAATAAGCATGCTTACTAAGTAAGATTTATCCAAAAATAATAAGATTTTCAATCGAAGTTTTAGTCTACATTCATCACAACATAACTAATATCTTTTTAAATTAAAGTTTTAAATTTACACTATTTTCTTAATATATCTCATATATATTATGCATATTAATGTATTTTTACATTTAACAAATGCAACTAAATAAGACAGTACAAAACCTTAGAGTTAGGAAATTATTGACCAAAATTTTTAATCAACATATTTATCAAGTTAGATTCATATTTCAATTTACAGAAAACTTAAATATGAATCTGAAATAGTATCTAATTAATATTTTTCTTATTAAATCTCTTAAGTAATTTTTTTTTACAGGTCAATATTTCATTTTAGAGAGCTTACGATATATAATATTCAAATAAAGTCATAATAGGTTACTAAATTGGTTAGAAAATTTTGAATGCTTCGAATTGATTTTCGAATTGCATAAGACTTATTATTTAAATGTTTACTATATTTGTCAATTGAATTAATTGCAAAATTAAGGACCCCATTCAAAATAATATTTGGAGGTCATTAGCAACGTTAATATATTTAACATTAGTTTTATAACTCTTATTATATTAGAAACACAATGCAATGAGGTGTCATAAGCTATCATTGTATTTTTTGGCTCGGTTATTAGATATTTTTTTTCAGGATCCCGAGTCAAGCTTGAGTAAGTTAATAAAATATTTAAAAAAGCTACAAAAAGTGTATCAATGCGTATCACATTTCAAGAAACAAAAAGAGATTAAGATCTTATGGAAATAAAAAAATCTACTTTTGTTAAAACTATAATTGTTGGTAAGAATTTTTAATATTTTATTTGTAACAACTTCAAGTAACTTGTTAAGATTATATTATTATTAAGTTCTTTTAGTGGTCCAACCCGTAACCTTTCAAAATCAAGTCTCCTAAGTTAAAAAGTTAAGCTAAGAGTTCTAGTGCATTCTTATCTTCTTCATAATTCATTGTTTCAAGAAATCACCAATTTATTAGGATACGGACATGACATCCAGTAGCATATTTTTTTCATCTCATAGACATTTAAAATTGCAGTCTTGATTAGATGGGCATGCAATTGTTACGAAATATTTGCATAGGTATATATGTTTGCTTTAATTCCTCTGAACTGTAAGTTTAAAGAACAATTAGTAGATTGTATTACAGTGTTGCCGCTAGCTTTATGTGTTCTTTAAGTTTTTCTTTTACATCGTCAAGCGGTACTGTAAAACAATATACTAATTGTTCCTTCAACTTACAGTTCAAAGGAAACATATAAGCGCATGCAAAGCAAACAGTTCAAAGCAAAACCCATATGGGTATGCAAACATTACACAAGAATTGCATGACAATCTAACCGAAGTTTTAATAGTCAAAATCAAAGTCTAATATGTAAATAAATGTCTTAGCATAGAGTTTAAAAGTTATACAATTGATTTTCTAGAATTGTAAGGTTTATAAATATTGCGACAATTGTAGCACGAATTGTTCAACAATAAATTATACTAAAGAGTTTGATTTGTATTATAAATCCTTATATTTGGGATATAACCAGTTTAGTGATCATGAGGTCTTATTTAAAAAATGCTAACTTATAATTCGTTTATTAAATCTATATATTACATTATTTGTTTTTAACGATGACTATCTTATGTATACATATATATATATATATGAATAATGATAGTACATTTAACTCAATTAGAACGCCATTTTCATTTTTTTCAATATATGAATTTTTATATTTACACTAAAGAGTGGTTTTAAGAATATAATAATCAAAATTAAGGCATAATAAGTTAGTATATTGATTAGGTTGAGTTCTAAAATGTTTAAAATTAATTTTTAATTTATACAATCCTCATTATTCTTGGAAAATTAATCAAATTTAAAAAATAAGGTACCTATCAAAATTCAAATCAATTGTTAGATAATTTTTTTTCTAAGTCCCGTAAGTTATTTAATATTAATTGTAACATTAATTTTTTCTATATATATAGATATGGGTTTTTATATTCATATTACATAGGACTTATAGAAAACCCTCATTACTCCTGCAAAATTAATTAGATATAAAAATGAGGATCATATCAAAATTTAAATTAATAATTAGATCACGTTCTTATTCTAAATCTCATAAGTTATTTTTTGGGTCTATGGACTTGAATTTTCATATTAGAAAATATTTTTAAGGACATAATTGTCAAAGTGAAGTCTTAATAGATTAATATATTGGTTAAGTAGAGTTTTAAAATGATTAGAATTAATTTTTAATTAATTTTTTCTTCTAAATCTAAAGTATTATTTTCGTTTTTTATATATATGAATGTTTATATTTATATTAGAGAGTAGTTTTGAAGAAACAATAGTCTATATTAAGTCCAAATAAGTTAGTATAATGATTAGGTTGAGGTTTAGGCCGATCAGTATTAATTTTTGATTTTTATGAACATAATTATAAAAAAGAAGTCTTAATTGATTAGTATATTGATTAGGTAGAGTTTTAAAATGATTAGAATTAGTTTTTAAATTAAATAAGATTTACTGAGATAGAAGTTAATTATGATGATGTGTCATATAAAGAAGTGATGATATGTCACGCAAAGAAGTTAATTATAAATGTCTTTCTCGCTTCGCTTAATAGATCACGTTCTTATTCTAAATCTCATAAGTTATTTTTTGGGTCTATATATTTTAATTTTCATATTAGAAAACATTTTTAAGGACATAACTGTCAAAATTAAGTCATAATAGATTAATATATTGGTTAAGTAGACGTTTAAAATGATTAGAATTAGTTTTTTAATTAATTTTTTCTTCTAAATCTAAAGTATGGTTTTCATTTTTTATTTATATGAATTTTTATATTCATATTAGAGAGTAGTTTTGAAGATACAATAGTCTATATTAAGTCTTAATAAGCTAGTATAATGATTAGGTTGAGTTTTAGAACGATTAGAATTAGTTTTTGAATTTTAAGAATATAATTATCAAAAAGAAGTCTTAATAGATTAATATATTGATTATGTAGAGTTTTAGAATTATTAGAATTAGTTTTTAAATTAAATAAGACTTATTAAGATATAAGTGTATGATGATGTGTCGCGCAGAGAAGTTGTTAATGTCTTTCTCGCTTCGCTTATTATATATTATATAGATCACATCTTTACAAGACATTCTGTTTTGAAATTATTTATTATTATGCAAATTCTTATTAGGTATTTGTAAATTCTCAAAACAAAAAAAAAAAGAAACAATTAAGGTCTTAAAAGGATAGAGATGAGATATCCTAGAAAGTAATAAGTAGGCATAAGTTATGTAGTGGTTTTATAAATTACCTCTTTGAAGGGATTTGGCAAATAACTAGTTCAGACTAGTTATTTGAACTGTGAATTTGGGAGCCGCAAATTCACGGTTCAAATCCCTCCGAGCATATCTAAACAAGAGATTTTGTTCAATAAAATTTCAAATACTTGCAAATTCAAGGTTCAAATCCCTCCGAGAATATCTAAACAAGAGATTGTGTTCAAGAAATTCTCAAATACATCTTTAAAGTGAAATTCTCAGTTCAAATCTCATATATATATATATATATATATATATATATATATATATATATATATATATATATCCAAACACACTCTAAATAATTGATGTTACCATTTCTTTTTTCAAATGCGATACCAATAACGTTTTTATCACTTTTGTAAGAACCTGCAGATTGAGCTCCTTCACGGTGTCATTTTGGTAGGTAGGTACTAGAAAACAACCCACACATTTATATTATCCATACACGATACTTCAACGGAACAAATGTTGCTTAAGCATTTCATAAAACTGCAATCTCTAGTAAATTTAGGTCAGAAACTTCATCAATCTCATTCAAGATTTCACGCATCTTGTCAACTTGACTTATTTTGGGTGTGAGTTTCCTAAAATGGGTGTGAATCTAGCCTCCCTCATGCACGATGTCTTAAGCGATCCTGATATGAATATGTAAACATTCTTCACTAGATTCATGTGCACAAAAAGTTGAATGAGGATAGTCACTAAAGTTGAATCAGTAAGGTCGGCAAAAGTTAGATAAATCTTTACCTTAATGGTAGTTCAAAATAGATTTGTATAATCTATAAGCATAGTAATGCATCAAAATGAGATGCATTTTCCAATATATTACACCACTGTGTTAATATGATTCTAAATGTCATAATTAGAGAGATAATCTATTCAAAAAGTTTATATACCCGAATGATGCCTATTATTATCCTTTATCAAGTATATTATGCATTACCTAAGTGAAACTGGTCTTTACTCATTTTTTCTAATTTAAAACGTAACAATATTGAAAATATATGATTGGATAAAACCGTATTACATCCCAACCCGTGCATTCGCACAACTCCATATAGCTAATTGAAAGAGATTATTAGAATTGCATTTTCATCTTTAACAAGTAAGCTTATTGTGCTATTTTGCATTTGTCTTTTAGCAAAATAGCACATGTCATTTGGTAGTTTGCCACATGTTTCTTGATTTTCATTTGGTTGTTTGCCACATGTCAAGAAGTGGTTAGCCTTTCTTTTGTGTATTTTTGCAGAAGATATTTATTTTGTACAAGCTCAACCGAACATTGAGTTAAGAAACTTCAATTTCATTGAATCCGTTTGTACTCTTTGAACTAAGACCAATACTGACTATGTTCGAACAACTCTCAAATTTGAGAGGGTTCTTTAGACACACATTTGTTTATATGCGGGCAATCAATAGAAGCCTAGCACGCTATCGGTAGCACATGTTTGATGTTTGTACGTTTGGTTCAAAGTTTGGGCCTTATGACTAACATAGTTATCGTATATTTTTATTGTGTAGCGTTCCCGACATATTATATATATGTTTATGGTTAAATGCTTAATTATGTTTGATTTGATATTTGATTAGAAAATATGAATTTTTCTTATATTCCATCGAATATTTGTTGTTCGTTTCCAATAGTTTTGCTTTAAGATTATGTCAGTTTTGGTACTTTACTGGGCTATTCGAACTCACCATTTTACTCTATCTTGCCCCTTGCCACATGTGAAAGAAGTGACTAAGGATTGTTATGACAGCATTGAAGTTTTGAGAGTTTAGTTATAGTTAATTAAACTTTGTAGTTTTAGTTTGAGAATTTTATCCGATGTGGGTACTTTGATTGAATTGACTTGGTTAATTTGTTTTAACCGCTGCGTTTAGTAGATTTGTTTTCTAAGGAATTACTAAGAGAATAGATTGTATTTGATTTTTGTTATATTTTATGTTAGAGGAGTTAGTTGCTCTGTTTATACCGTTCTCATAAGAATTATAGCGGTATATCAGAAAATTTGATTGCAGTCACGACTTCCGTTTTGAGGGCTTGACAGTTAGAATTGTTAACCGTAAGCGCAAGCTAAGTTATACGGTCCTTGCGTTGATTAATCCCCTAAGCTCAGTAACGGGAGAAGAAATCTTTAAACTTGTCTTTATGAAAGAAACGTTATTTTTGTGTTTTTCCAGACGAATTACTCCTAATTTTTGGCCCTACTGCCAGGTCAACTTTTGAAGTTTACTGAACCATAAGGGATGCCGCGACTAGTAAAGAGGTTGTATCTTTGATTAATATTCTTGTAGTCATGCAAAGGAGAGACTACTTGGACTGCTGCACATAGCAGTCGTTGCACCATTGTAATGAATGCATATGCCTTCAACATTAGCGCAAGAAAGGTCTCCCGTTCAATCCATTCTTACACGCACAGATGGGTCCCTACATTCATATGGACAGTTATGTTTACATTGATTTCTAACTTGTAACTTGGGAAACACCTCTTTGGTCTTTGCTAAGAATTTGCTAGGAATGTTAATGTTGGTAATTGTCAAAAGTTAAGGAAGATAACACTGTACAGAGAGTTGGACAATTAGCTTGGATAATTTGTTGTCAGTTTTGTTTTAGAGGAAAACATTGAATTTGTCAGTTCGCATATTCATCCTTTCCATGGGCGACTGCTGCACAGGGTCAAAGCCATATCATGATAGGCAGCAGGGAATGTTGTTTGGAGCTAGCCGCAAAATGCTCCTCTTTTTCCTTTTTTAGTTATTTCTGTTTACACCTATTAGGCCACTGAGGTTACGACTGATCTCTTTGCAAATTCTGATCTTGTAGCTAAATGCATCAATTCTTAAATAAATGCGGAGATGTTCGCGATTGACTCGGTATGATACCATCCAATGGATTACTACCCAGCACCATAATAATCAATTGTCTGCACTCACTGTTGTAGATGATAATGTTCAATCTTGAGGTTGAAAGCTCAGAATTGAAAATATTGTTAGTTTTTTCCGCAATATAGTGTCAAGTTTGGTTCATTTTCCTTGTCAAAATGATGTAAGGAATGTGAAGAGGTAAAAAGGAAGGAATACCACATAGAAGGGAATTAAAAAGGTAAGTGGGTATATAATAAAGAACTCCACTTACTTTATTACTTATGTGGTATGTTAAGGTATGTGCATGTGCACCGAGTATGGTGCGAAGCACCATACGAGGAACAATCACACGCACGCACGCGCGCGCGCGCGCGCCCCTCCTGCGACTTACGAATCTCGTATTCCTTATTGTATCCCTCCTTGAAGTTGTATGGCTGCTCATCCACCTTAGCATCTGCATTCCAGTTTAACATCTTTTGTCAACCAAACATTGCTCGTCTCACAGCTGTCTAATAAGCCTTTCCCAACCTGATTTTGTTCCAGGTAACACCTAACATCAATCGCGCCCTTCTTGAGCCCTATTGATCAAGTACCTAAAAAACAATCACACGCACGCACGCACGCACGCGCGCACGCTAGCGCGCGCGTGGCAGTGGGTTGTGAGGCGCTTTGATGGCGCACTTCGCATCGACGCGATTAGACGCCTTTAAGTTTTCGTGACGAAAACTAGGCCGTCGGTGCAACGGGCCGGGTCGGATCCGACCATTGGCAGTTGGGTGGTTACAGCTGGGTGGTTCCTAGTTGGACAGACCCAACTGTTGGGAGCTTGTTAGTTACAGTCCAGATCTGTACCGTTAATCTTAACGGTACAGATCCAACGGTCCAGATTGCTTCGGTGATGATGAAAAGGTGTGACATTTGATTAGCAACCACTAGTGCTTTATAAATTTTCGGACCTGATGAAAAGCCTTTACTCTCTTTATTAATTTCCTTTCTGCAGATCTTTTACAACAAGAAATTTCTGCAGAATTTCTTATTTGTAAAACTCATTATCCAGAATTCCATACACATATCTGTGGGGTGAATATCGTGTGTGCAAACGCTATTCACTAAAGCGCTTCGTTGTATCTTGGAGGATATTTGCCGGCAACCCGCTGCACACCGTTTTATTTGGTGGGGGCAAATATAAACTTAAGGAGAGCGTTTTACAACGTGCCTCGAAGCCGATCCTTCTTTCAGTCACAAAGCCATACCGAATCTATACCCCAACAAGGATATTAGCTGTCCCAAGTTCTTAAGTGTTGGGGTATTCACACCCGCGATTGAATTGGAGGACATCTCGATACATAGCACAACTGATAGCTAACTCCATGATGGATGATATACCAGCGCAGCTTTAGCATTTTCATATTTACAACTCCAACTATGGGAAAATCCCACTGACCTCATTATTTGAAATTGTAGACTCTTCAATATTTAAGCAGCCCTAAACCAGTTACATATTGTGGGTGGACAAGGTGAGAAGAGTATACAAGATTACTATGCTGGTTTCATGAACCTGTGGACTGAATATGAGTTTGTGACTATAGGAAAGATAACAACGGCTTGTTGTCTTAGGGCCCTGAAAGATATCAATGATGAAAGGAAAGTAATGCAATTCCTAATGAAACTGCGTCCTGATTATGAAATTGTTCGGGCTAATATCTTGAACCGTGGTACATTACCAACCATGGATGCTGTACTCGGGGAACTCCTTCGAGAGCATCCATGGTTGGCAAAAGTCCAGTTTGATGTGGTTATCAAACTGGACTTTTGCCAACCATGGATGCTGATAGATTTGCACTCAAGGACAATATGTTCAAGTTCTGTAAATGACAAAGCTAACAGACATGTACGCCTCTGTACGCTTAAAACTGATCCACACAAGTTCTGAGATTTTTGACATGAGATGGCCGACAAATTAAGGCCCAGGAAATTGACAAGTAAATTGTCATCTCTGTCAATTAGTACCTCAAGGTTCAGCTTTCGACCGACTTGGATCCAAAATCGTAACTTGCTTCAAATGAAATGCTCGATATTTTTGGCTCTCTTTTTTTCTTCCCACTTCTTCTTTATCAAAAGTGCTGAACTACTAGCAGAGCCAACCACCATCTTCATAACCACAGTCCACGACGAAAGCTATTTGATCTTCGTGACTGAAGTACAGCTGATGGTAACAAACATAGGGTGGTTTCCTTGGACCAGCATCTTCTGCTGCAGACTAGCGGAAATCTAACATCATTAGTGGTTTTAAATGTCACCCTAAACCGCTCAAACGCTTGCAGCAACAGTTAAAGTTACTGGTCAGCAGGGCTTTGTTTTTGTCTGTTAGTAATGCAATTTAAGATCTTGTCAAACCAAGTAAAATTTGGTGCCTTAATATGCTCAAAATATCTTTTCCTCAACTGCAGTAGAATATGGGAGAAAAGACAAATCGTACTGCCAAAAGGTCTAGATACCTTTTGGTGCCTTATAATGCTCAGAAGTCTCACTTTGCTAATCAGATGATCGAACTTTTATTGACAACTTTTATGCGTTAACTTCCATAAATATCGATCAAAGTGCTAAAAAAGTTTACAAGGACGTCAATGCATTAAAGTGTTAGCTGTTAAGAATTGTTTTCCGACTTTTGATAGTTTCAGATTATCAAAATGCAATCAAAGCCAAAAAGAAATTTGTCTTCTTTGAACAACCATATTTCCCTGTATTGAGAGGAAAAAAGTTTCTTTCTGTTCAACAATTTCAGTATGATGGAATTTATGCAGGTTTACACTGTGCTGCATATAAATGGTGAGCTTTCAAGCACATATAAATCCTGATCTTTCACATTACTGCTTAATCCTTTTACTTCTTATTTTGCTTCGAGTATGGTACTTTAAGACATGTGCATCAAAGTCATCAAATCTTAAGGGTTTTTCTTCTGTCATTTTTCTTGTTTGTGCTCATAACTATGCCAACTAATCATTGTATAGTTTCAAACAACATGGCTAGAGTCCTTGCCTTTCTCAATTTGAATACTGGCATAACCTCTAAAGGTGATAACTTTTTATCCCATAAGTAGTGGTACTTCATGCACGGTGTTTATACCACAATAATGCAACAGCAAAGATTCGGCACGGAGAAGAAGTGAAACACAGTCCAGCAATGAAGCTGGATGAGAAACTCATAAAGCAAAATTAAAACATAATGGAAATGAAATATGCAAGAACCATACAGCACTGTGATTGTATGGACACTCGTAGCCGTCCTGGTGTCTTCTGGAGATTTATTACATCGTTACATAGCTTAATCTGATGCACCCTTGTTACTTTTATCTAGCAGCTCCGTTCAAGATAATTACCTTTGATTTTCTTCATTGTTGCCAGGACATCTTTCATGTTGATTCTTTGCTCTGGTGATTCAGCAGCACAGTCCAAAGCCAACTTCAATATGGACGATAGACAGTCCACCTCTGCCAATGAATTTTTTCCGTCTCGCCTTAGCAAATTCTTATCGAGTACCTGAATTTCCGCACTTGGAAGCGACTCCTTCACCCACATCTTTAGGCTCATTTGTCCAGTAAACATTTCATCAGTGGGCTTCTTCCTAGTAAATGTCTCCATCAGCATTATTCCGTAGCTGTACACATCACAGCTTGTGGATACTGATCCTCCCAACCCATATTCTGCATATGACAACTTATCAAAGGATTGAAGAGGATAAGAAAAAAAATGCAAAAGAACTGGGAACCGAAATCTAGCTAATTTTTCTTTGAGTGATGAAATTGAGAAACAATGTGTATCACATCACCTGGTGCTATATATCCAATGGTGCCAAGGGTCATAGTATGTGCCACAAGCTCTTCCTCATCTAAGAGCTTTGTGATACCAAAGTCACTCAAGTGCCCAATCATATATTCGTCGAGCAAGATATTGCTAGGCTTCAGGTCACAGTGAACTATAGGTGGTGCACAACCATGATGAAGATAGTCTAATGCACAAGCCAGATCAATCATAATGTCCAACCTTTGCGTTATTTCTAGGACACAACTGTGAGAATGCAACCATTTCTCTAAGCTCCCATTGGGCATATATTCAAGTATTAAGGCTTTGAACTCAGGGTTGGAGCAACTTGTGATGATTTTGATAAGATTTCTATGGCGAACATTGCGGATTATGTCACATTCCACATGAAAACTTTTAAGGGCTCTTTCTTGTTGCAATTTGAATACCTTTATGGCAACAACCATCCCATCAGAAAGTATCCCTTTGTATACTGATCCAAAACTTCCATTACCGAGTAAATTGCTTTCCTCCAACCCATTAGTTGCTTCTACAATTTCTTGGTAAGTGATTCTGCGATGTTCTGCCACTGGCTGTGGATCAATTTCTATGGGAAGTCTCTTGCTCTTTTGGCATCTTATCCAGAAAAGTACAAACGCCAAGACAAGCATAACCAATGAAATTGCAGATGAAACACATATAATCACCACCTTTCGAAGTGTCTTCAATCGATCAACATAATTGGTTTTGCATGGAGGAACACCAAATTGAGTGGCACCACATAGAGCTTCATTTGGCAGGAAAGATTGGCTTGTAAAGTTTCCAAACAAGCCCCCACTTGGGATTTCTCCGTGTAATCTATTGTGAGACACATTAAAGTACTTGAGATACATGAGTTTGTCTAAAGACTTGGGAATTACACCCGAGAGGTTGTTTTGAGACAAGTCCAAGGTTTCTAGGCTCACTAAAGATCGAAACGTCTCTGGAATAGTCCCCATTAAATCATTATGTTCCAAAAAAAGTGTGATCAAACTTTGCAGACCTCCGATGCTCCCGGGGATACTGCCGGAGAAATTATTGTATGATAGATCTAATAGGAAAACAACCTTCAGATTTCCAAATTCAGAAGGTATATTGCCATGTAAAGAATTCAAGGATGCATTGAACACCAATAGATCCTTAAGGTTTCCGAAGCTTGCTGGTAGCGTAGAAGTTAATTTGTTCGAACTTAGATCAAGATATCTTAAAGAACTAATGTTCCATAAGCATGTTGGCAACGAGCCAGAAAGTTGGTTAGCCATCAAGAATAAGCCACGCAAGTTAGGGAGTTGACAAAAGTCATTTGGAATGGACCCGCACAGCTTATTGTCCCCAAAATATATTGCTTGAAGCTTCTGCAACCCTTTAATGGTATTTGGAATAGATCCACTCAAGTCGTTTCCATAGAGACTTAATGCAACCAAACCACTTAAGTTATTAATCTCATTAGGAATGGTTCCTCTGATTCTACACTGGTATGCAAAAATTTCTTGGAGAGAATTGGAAAAATTTCCAATAGAAGCTGGAAGGGTGCCAGTTATAGGATTATTGCTAATCACCAAGGCTTTTAACTTCGTGCAGCTTGTCAAGGAAGTGATGAAACTCAATTCTGGAGATGATGGTTCATTGATGAAACTATTCCATCCTAGATTAAGTTTTTCCAGTAGTCCCAACTTACCAATAGAGTTAGGAAGTATACCACTGAAATTATTTTTGGCAAGGCTTAGGTCGGTGAGTTTTGAAGTATTAGACATAGAGTCGGGTAAAATTCCAGTGAAGATATTGTTTCCAAGATAAAGAAGTTCAAGATTGGTTAGTTGATGGCTCGTATACAACGGCAATGTTCCCGAAAGTTGACTGGATGTAATTGATAGTACTCGCAGTGCAGATATGTTGAAGATGGATGCTGGATTAGTACCCCCAAAACTATTTTCTCCTATACTTATTACCTCCAAACTCAAGATTTCACCGATCTCTTGTGGTATTGTACCTGCAAATAAATAAGATGCATAGAGTAAGTCCAATCTACTAGCCCAAAAACCCGAGCCAAGCTCTGACTGATTTATAAAATACAGTATATTATAAGATTTTAAAAAGTTTATTAATGTGTACCACATATTTCGAGACAAAAAAGGCATAAACAGTGTAAACAATCTCTTATTTAGTTACAAAGAATAATCTTAGTACGTAAATTAAACACGACTAACTCAAGTAAAATATGAAAAAATAAATTCACTTGCATTACTCCTGACTTTTGATTTTTAAAATAGCATTGTTCAACGGATGTAATGATTATGAGATATTTGCACATACATGTGTATTTACCTATAATTTCATTATATTGTAAGTTGAAAAATAAAGAATAGATAGCGATACAGTGGAGTCGCTAGATACTTGTCTTCTTTAAGCTTTTGTTTAAAGTTATCAAATAGTATTTCAAATGAATATTGACTTAGTACTTAGAGTAATTGAGTAGTCATGTTGGTGCCATATAGAGCTAAATAACAAATACGATTATTGTTGTAATTAAAATATGGTGACGCTATCAAGTATCCTTTTTGAATTGTAAATGTTACATACGGACTTAATTCTTTAATTTCAGAAGGTCTTTAAGGTGGGTGTGTGTGTGTGTGTGTGTATTATTGGCTTAACACAGAGTACTAGAATGGTATGCTGGTGCCATATAGAGCTAAATAGCGAATACGATTGTAATTGTAAATAAAATAAGGTGATGCTATCAAGTATCCCTTTTGAATTGTGAAGGTTACATACGAATTTAAATCTTTAACTACAGAGGGTCTTTAAGGTATATATGTGTGTGTGTGTGAGGAATTATAACGATTAAGCAGAAATTTAAAAGGAGTTGCATTTCAAATTTAACGGGACTTGTGTATACACCTTATCACTTTGAAATAAGTTATTACTTTTTGCAAAAAAAAAAAAAATTAACAGAACGACCACATAATATCCAATATTTTCATGTATATATTTTTCCCTAAATCTTGTAAGATGCTAGTAATGAGAATATTCAGTTGATGAACATAATGTGTCTTTTTCTTGAGTGTTAAAATTATTTTTCAAATATTTTATGACTATTATTTGTCGCTGAGTTATAGCTTCTATATCTACTAAATACATTCAATGATATTTTCTTAAAAACTACACTTGTTTTATGATGACATAATATAATATTTATATACCAAAATATGCCAGGTTATACTTATAACTAGGAAAAATTGCGTAAAATACTCCTATGGTTTGGGGTCGTTGCAAAAAAAACCCTATTATTAAAAAAATTGCAAATAAACACCTATAATTACAAAAATGTTGCCACCGTAAAAAAAATCCGTTCAAACTAATAGCACGTGATATTCACACTCCTCAATAGTGCATTTGGTAAAGATTAATTCAACAAAATGACAAAAATACCCTCTATTGCATGTAGTTGGTTTTTAATCGCCGTCTGCCTCATCACAATCACCGCTGATGTCATCGTCTGCTCCACCCAATTGCTTGCCGCCATCAGCCCCCTAAAGCTTAAATCCTAGCCGCCACCATCAACAATCCCTATCCACCACCACCACCACCGTCGCGCATTTTGGCCACCACCGCCTTGTGTCGTTCTCTGCCGCCACCCCACCTTGTCACCGTGAGCTATTGCCAGCCCCGTCACCATGCACCGTCGATGTAAGTCACTTCATATCCCGCCTCTACCACCCCGTCTACCACCCATAACCGGCGCCACCATCTGCGTCATCTAATCCCGCCGCCACCAACTGCAGCCCCAATCCCGTCATCGGCCACCGACAATTCGAACCCTAATCGCACAACCTCGCCGCCCAACCCCAGATCTGATTTACCCAAATTGTAGATATAGGGTTTCAATAACACATTGCGATTTGAAAACCTAGATATAGGGTTTCAATCCACCAAATCGCACAACCCTTTTGTCTAATGGCTTAATCTTTGAACTCAAATTCTCTGCAATTTGGGTAAATCAGATATGTGGAAATGACGGGCATGGCTGGGTGATGATGGTAGAGGCTGCGTAGTTATGAGAGAAAGAATGATTGGGCTTGTGTTGATGAAGGGTAGGCGGCGGCGGTGTGGCTGGGGTAGTGGCGCCGCTTCTCTGCTCGAGACAGGGGTATTTTGGACAATTTATTCATCTCGTTACGAAAATCGTTGATTGCAACACTTTTGCAATCATAGGCGTTTATTTGCAACTTTTGTAACAATAGGGTTTTTTTGCAAATGGCTCAAGCCACGAGGGTATTTTACGCAATTTTCATGTATATTTTTTTCCCTAAATCTTGTAAGATGCTAGTAATGAGAATATTCAGTTGATGAACATAATGTGTCTTTTTCTTAAGTGTTAAATTTATTTTTCAAATATTTTATGACTATTATTTGTCGCTAAGTTATAGCTTCTATATCTACTAAATACATTCAATGATATTTTCTTAAAAACTACACTTGTTTTATGATGACATAATATAATATTTATATACCAAAATATGTCAGATTATACTTATAACTGTAATGAGCTTGTAAATGATAACAAATATTATTATAATAGACTAACATTATAAAGCGAGCGTTAATCAACTATTTGCTATTGAACTCACACCACAGTGACCACTCATAGTTTTAATCAATCCCATCATAATTAGAATTAAGTTTTAATGCCATTTTTATTTTGTTTTATACGTAATACTAAAATGAAATTCTACAATAGCTTCTTTATGCAATATATCATCACTTATCATCACATTGTGTATTCAATGTAAAATAAAATTTACAAACACTATATGTCAAATTCAAAAGTGCCGCTAAGGGTCAATATTACCTTAGATGGGTCCTTATCTCTAGATTAGTTGATTTCTTTATTAGTAAGCCTTGTATAATTTGTAAACTATAATTAAATAACCTAAAACTCTTCCTAACAAATATACTAATATACCAAACTCAATTTTGACAATTATATCTATGAGAGGCTTACTCTAATATCAACATAAGTATCCATAGATCAGAAATATATAAATAACTTTTGATATTGTAAAACAAAATAATAATATAACATTTGATTTAAATTTGATAAGATTCTTATTGTTAAGTTTAATTAATTTCACGGGAATAATATTAAAACTAAATATGACTATTGAGACTTAATAGATTAGTATATTGAAAATATGTATACATGTATATATATTTATATGTATGCATATGAATATTGGGGGGGGGGTGTTTTTTTTTATATACATATAGATATAGACACACACACACACACACACACACATATATATATATATATATATATATATATATATATATGTGTGTGTGTGTGTGTGTGTGTGTGTAGGGAGAGGGAGAGAGAGAGAGAGATTCTTTTTAATTTATATAGTTTTTTAAACTAATATAATTGAATTAGTCTTAATATGTTGGTATATTACTGATTAGGAACTTTAAAATGCTTAAAATTTAACTAATCATAAAATAAGGACATCATAAAAAAGATTGGTTTAATTTTTCTTCCGAGCAAAGTTTATTTAATTCAATTCATATTTTAGCTACTATATTGTGTAGAACCTTTGTTAGATTTATAAGAGCATCTATCGATCTATAGCCTCGTTTGCTTGTTCACGCTTTACATCTTGTTTCTTAAAAGATAAACAAAACTATGCTACTGCCTTTTCCATGTGAAAGTACGGTGTATAAGAAAAAATTTCTTAAATTTATTTTGAAACATTCTAAGGCTTTAATATTACATGCTATTTCTAAAATTGGTTATAATTTATTCTTCTATTATAAATTGCTTAGATGTGGTTCCCTCTTTTTTTTGTAAATATGCATATTTTTGTTTTCATGTTATCTAGAGGTTATTATATTGGGTTGACTGTGCCTTGAATTGTTAACGGATGATAAAATTAAGGATCTTGTAAAAGAATAATTTATCTACAGCGCATATACAATAAGGTTATAAAACTTAAATATGGATTTAATATAGTACATAATTGTTCTTTTTAAATCTCTTAAGTAATTTTTGTTTTACAAGTGATTATTTCATATTAGAGAGCTTTTTCGATATATAATATTGACACAATGAGCTTTTTCAGGTTATTATCGTTGACTACAATGAGATAGTAAAATTTAGCAAATATCCTTATGTTAAGCTAATAATTATAGGGCGGAGATTAGTTCATATTATTGTTATTGAAAGCACACAACAATAACTACTCATAGTAATAATTGACTCTATGATAGTCAAATTTAAGTTTTGAAGCTTATAATTAGTGTAATATCTACTAATTGGTCTTGATTTTCATATAAACTTAATCAATTACAAAATTAATAATTTTTTATGGTCTATAGTCGATTATAATAAACTTTGTAAAAATACTTAAAATAAATTCATTTTAAGGGATATATTTTGTCAAATCTCATATTTGATTTGTTTTCTAAGTCCTTATAAATGAAAAATATAACTAGTTTGGTAGTCGTGAGGTCTTATTTAAAAACACTGACTTATAATAGGTTTATTAAGTCTATATATCATATTACTCATTTTTACAATGACTATCTTTTGTGTGTGTGTGTGTGTGTGTGTGTGAATAATGATAGTACATTTAATTCAATTAGAACATCATTTTTTTCTTTCTAAATCTAATGTGTTATTTTTCGTTTTTTTATATATGAATTTTTATATTCACATTAAAGAGCGGTTTTAAGAATACAATAGTCATAATAAGTTAATATATCGATTAGGTTGAGTTCTAAAATATTTAGAATTAATTTTTAAATTATACAACCCTCACTATTCTCGCAAAATTAATCAAATTTAACACTAAGGTTCCTTTCAAAATTTAAATAAATTTTTACATCATTTTTTTTTCTAAGTCTCATAAGTTGTTTAATCTCAATTGTAACATTAATGTTTAAATCGAAAGTATTATTTTCAATTTTTTTATATATATGAGGTTTTATATTCATATTAGAGAGTGGTTTCGAAGATACAATAATCAATATTAAGTCTTAATAAGTTAGTATAATGATTAGGTTGAGTTTTGGAATGATTAGAATCAGTTTTCGAATTACATAGGGCTTACAAAAAACCCTCATCACTCTAGCAAAAAATTTTAGATTTAAAAGAAGGATCCTATCAAAATTTAAATTAATTATTAGATCACATTTTTATTCTAAATCTCATAAGTTATTTAATAGGTATGTGGACTTTAATTTTGATATTTAAAAACACTTTCAAGGACATAATTGTCAAAATCAAGTCTTAATAGTAGTATATTGATTAGGTAAAGGTTTAGAATGATTAGAATTAATTTTTTAAATTAATCTTTTCTTCTAAATCGAAAGTATTATCTTTGTTTTCTATATTCATTTTATAGGACTGTAAAATTAATTCTAATTTTAGAATAATTAGAATTAATTTTTGAATTTTAAGGACATAATTGTAAAAAAGAAGTAGGGATGGCAATGAGGCGGGTCTGATGCAGATCTTATTAAATCCGTACTCTCCCTGCTAGTCCTAAAATTCCACTCCGCCCCGCCCCGACACTGGGTCAAACGAGGGCAATACCATCCCCGATCCTAATCTAGTTTAGGAAACCCGACCTCGCCCCGATCTTTCCCCACTCACAGCCACAGCCAAAGTCTGTTCGAAACTTGATAGATGAAAAATGCACAATTACTTCCCACGGCCACTGCCGACATACAAACACCATTTTCACCCATCACCACCAAATGATAAGAAAGAATTCAGCCCAAAAAAAATAAAAAAGGAAAGAATGAAAAACAAAAGCTTTATATGCCGGTCCAGCACCTCATCGTCCAATTCGCCACTCCGATCTCACCACCTCGTCGCAAAGGCTGCAGATCTAGCTCCCCTTGTAGCTCTCACAGATGCGTCACGCCTACGCCGGCGTGCACTCCTCTGTCAGTTGCGGCAGTCGCAGTTGGCAAAGTCGACAAAACTACCGCTATTTGGACAAGAATATGAGGTGGATGTGGATGAACGGTGGAGGTAGCGGTGCGCTGTTTGGCCAAGGTGGAGGTGGACGGTGATCAGTTGACTGTTAGGTGGTGGGTGGTCGGTTAGGTGGTGGTGAGGTGGAGGTGTTTTGTGGCCGTGAGGAGGCTGAAGGTGCGGGGGAAGAGAAGGCAGCGGCAGCGGCGTTGAGTCGGCCGAAAGAAAGAAAGAAAGGCTTAGGGCTTTGTCATTTGTGGGCATATATATATATGTAAGATGGATGGCCGAGATTGGGTGATAAGTAATGACTTAGAGTTTGTATACCGGGGCGAGTACGGGTCGGATATCGGGGTGGGCTGGACAGAAACCATATCCAATCCTAACCCGCTGCGGGTTGGCAATTTAAATACCATACCCGCCCCATAACTGGTCAAAGTCAAAATAATCCACCCCTATCGGGGCGGGACGGATCGAAGATCAGCCGGTTGCGGGTCTAATTGCCATCCCTAAAAAGAAGTCTTAATAGATTAGTATATTGATTAGGTAGAGTTTTAGAATGATTGAAATTAAATAAGATGTATTAATATAGAAGTTAATCGATCTTAAAGTAATGATATTATGACGTGTCATATAAAAAAGTGATGATGTATCGCACAAAGAAGTTATCAATGTCTTTCTCGCTTCACTTATTATATACTATATGGATATAGATTTGACTTATTAGAGTACTTTACCATGATAGGAATCAAAAGTTAGGATCATTCTAGTTAAAACCAAGCTAACTGAACATCAATATCGACGTGGAGATATAAAAGCTCAGTTTGTCTTTAGTTTTTATTGGAGCCAAATTTGTGAAGTCCCTTTTTATTTTAGTTCTATTTGATTTTCTTATTTAATTTTTCTAGATAAATTGTGTTATAACCTATTATTCTCACTGGGATTATTACACCAATTGATACATGTACTATCACATCATAATATTGGCCAGCTAAAGAAATTAAATACATTATACTAAAATAACGTATGACTAAATGCATCAGATTTTACCTACATATACTTTTTTTCCCTTCTGTTCTAACAAAGTGCTCTGACCGTTGGACACAAAATAATACACCATTTCTAAAGGTGCATTAGTAACGGATGTTTTCTACACCATTCTTTTTATCGATAAAAACATTTTAGTTATCTTTGGTCATGTGTGTTTTACAAATGTCGGAGAAGGATAGCAAATGAGATTTGCCTTTGATATTAAAAACAACATTTAACTTTAGATAAAAGGTAGCATCATTACGAAAGTATGCATATGGCTATAGGTATAAATTCAAGTTCCATCTCATTAATACCAATGAATTTTATCTGCGTAAAGATTTGGTTATGATACATCACGTCAAAATTCATTAGTATTTTCCCACTCGTCACGTGTATATATTCCATTTAAAAGGAATTTAAAATGCATTAGTTGGCTGTGTTAGCCATACTCATGGCCATGAATTGTCTCGAAATCATACACTAATTCATTTTAGCACTATTACCTTTAAAATAATACTGTAATGTTTAGCTAAATCAAAGGAAAAGAAAGTAAAGACTTATACTTTCTGTTTGTAGTGAAAGAGAATAAGCAAAGTTTAACAACAAATATTACATGGATGCAACAAATATTAGATGGATGCAAAGTTGATAGCTTGCTTCAAAGTGCCACGTTCATGTGTATCGATCCAAAGAGGTCATTGTGTCTAAACATATCAGTTTCTTTAGGGAAGTTATTAAGGTGCACACAATCGATTATCCTATGAAGCACTACTCCGTCATAGTTTTGAACATATATCTCTAGCCCCTAAACACCGAAATATCTAACGCTATTAGCTGTCGGTCTATTCCTAAATTTGAGTTTTGCCATTGGTGCCTGGTTTTGTGGTATTCGTAGTTCAATATAGAAAATATTATTGTTATAAGTAAATCTTTAAGGTAAATCCTATCACTTTTAGTATTCACTAGCCAAGAGAGAGAAGCAAATGCCATGGTCTTGGTTAAGTTGAATGTGATTAGACTAGTCTTTCTTTTGGTTTAAATTTGAGTTGCAAGTTTTTGGATCTTGAGGTTAGCTAATTATATGCGATGTGTTTGTGCAATCTATAAATGAGGAACTGATTTGGAAGCAATCTATAAATTAGAAATTAATACTAAATGCTATATAGTACTATGATCGTCTATTGCACATGTGGCGCTGGCAGGAATACAACTTTTTATATGTTTTGCAAGTACATGAAGATTCACATCTCTCATTTTGACATACAAACGTGTTGGAATTTTTCGTTCAAACAACATTGAGAGTCTTCATTATTTGCAAAATAGTATTTAATTACGTATCATTCTATTCTTATTTGTGAAAATGCTAAACAATCAATTTTATACATGTTCTCTTTATTCAAATTAATTGAAAAAATAAAACAACTATATGATAATCGAACAGAGTGTAAACCTGCAAGAACTGTTATAGTGAGCGCCTTAAATGCTGTTCATGTTAGTAGGTGGATGCTAGAAATTACTAATACACACATTTTTATTATGCATACATGATACTCCAATGAAATAAAAGTTTGTTTAAACACCTCACAATTCTACAATCTTTAATAAATCTAAGTCACAAATTTCATCGAGCTCTTTCAAGATTTCGTGCATCTTATCAACTTAATATAAATTTGGGCATGAATTTCCTAAATTGGGTGTGAAAATCTGACCTAGCCTCACCCACAGTTTTAGGCGATCCTGATATGAATATGAAAATGTTCTTCACTAGATTGCAATTCACAAAAAAAGTTGAATGAGGATAGAAAGGACTAAGAAAATCAGCATGTTGGTGAATATTCGAAACATTTTTACCTTGGCAGTAGTTTTACATAGATTGGTATAATATATAAGCATAATAATGCATCAAAATGAGGTGCATTTATCAATATTTTACACAGTTTTCGCTAATATGATTCTAAATATCTTAAGTAGTGAGATAATTTATTGAAAGAATTTATATTCCTGAGTGATTTCGATTATAATCATTTATCATGCATATATGTATTACCTTTAAGAAACTCATTCCCTTTGTTTGTTTGTGTGTGTGTGTGTGTGTGTTTTTTTTTGTTGGTAATTTAATTAAAAGGTAACTATGCTAAAATATATCATTGATGAGAAAACCAAATTGCATCCCAACTCGTGCATTTGCAGGGATCCATATAGCTAGGTGAAAGAGATCACTGAATTGCAATTTTATTGCTAACAAGCTAGTACGCTAATTATGCTATTTTGTCCCTCTTTGAGCAAATTATGTACTTAGCTCTCTAAGTTTCAAAGTTATGCAGGAAGCGCTTTTTCGAGTTTAACAGGAGCACCACCATAACTATCCTACCATCACCAGACCACCACTATCCCCTTAACAGCCATCCAGTATCCACCACCACCTAAGCCATCCCAACGCTGAACCAGATTGCATCTAATGATAGTAATTGATTCTTCATAACCCGAATCAAGACTTACAAAATTAGCATAAGGTCTAGTAGGGAAATCTGCAATTATGCGAGAAAGAAGCGAAAGGGTTTAAACGGTCTTTAATCCAGATTTGTGGCATAATGTCGCCATTGTCGCTTGCCACTACCAAAGATCGAAGCCCAGGTGTCGGGGAGGTAATGACTATGACAGAAGAAATCTGAAAAATATAAGCGTGAAGAAAAATTATAGTGGTGTGGGATAATGGGATTATGCAAAAGTAGTGGTGGTGGTGGTGGGTTTGTTGGTTTGGTGGCTATGATGTCAGGTTTTGTTGATGATGGTAGTCGCAGGCAGTCGTAAGGGTTTTAATACAAGTGGTGATGATAACGATGGATTCCTAAGGGTGATGGTGGTGGTTACTGCTAATGATGATGGTTATGTGTTTGATGGGGCCAATAGTTGTTGTTGGGTTTGATTGATTATGGTGGTTACGAAACGCATGGTAATGTGATTGGTCGATCCTGTTTGCAGGTGGTGATTGGGTGGGATTGTTCGAGGGTGCTTAGGGGGTGATGGGATGTCTACATGTTGTGAAGGAGTACATTTAAATGATGGTTTTCTTTTCTTTTTTTTTTGGTGTGTGTGTGTGTGTTTGGGGGGGGGGGGGGGGGGGGGGTTCGGGAAGGTGATTGGTGGGTTTGGTTGACAATATTTAGGGGTGGTTGTGCAGCATGCAAGGGTCTAGTGATCGGGCTGGTTTGGTCGATGGTGTTTAGGGGTGGTAATGGAGTATATACAGGTTGTTATGGGGTGTCAATGGGTTTGTCATAGTTGACGGTGTTTACAAGTGTTGATAGGGTGGGTTTGGTTGGCAGTGTCTATGGATGATAACGGTTTGGTTTATGACCGGAACGCGGCGATGACTAGAGGTTTATTATAATTACTAATGTTAGTATGTAACTTTGACTAGATTCTTTTGTATAAGTAATTAAGGAGGCGAAGAAAAACAAAGAAAATTCGAAAGAGGGGAAAATTTTGGCTAAAATTACTTAGTTTACTTCCACTTATGCCCCCTGTATTTCATCATTTGTACACAGGGCTCTTTTGACGGTTAAAGAGACAGAGCATTGACAGAAGTACTTCTTAATTGGTAAAACCTAAAAAAGCTTGCTAAATAACAGTTGGATTCTTGCTAAATATGTTTTGTAACTAGCTGTAATTTTGTGTACACTTACCGAAAGAGTCACCGGTCATTATTCAGCATTTTGCAGCCTGAGGTCGTCGCATATTGTTCCATACTAACAAGTTCACATATTAATTCTGACATCCACATATGATGGTCGAGATTCATATATGAGCATAAAGCTTTTATCTAAGAAACAAAAAAGTGTATATCCTATGTATTTAACAACAGAGAAAATTTACTTTTTTTTCTTGTATATTGGACAGTAATTTGAAGTGTTAGACCAATATGATCTCAGAAAAATCAAAGTTGATAGCAAATCCGTACCTGTCAACTGGTTTCCATAAAGATATAGCTCCTTAAGCATAGTCAAATTCCCAATCTCTCTTGGTATAACTCCAGTAAATTTGTTTTCGGACAACACCAGTAATTGAAGCTTGGAACATCTGGATATGCCCCATGGAATTTGGCCATAGAGATTGTTACGAGAAAGGAGGATCGTTTGGAGCTCTGGGATGTTGTATAATGTTGATGGAATGGCGCCAGTTAGTTGGTTACTAACTATGCCAAAGTACTTCAAGTTTTGAAGATTACCGATGTTCAGTGGAATGTTTCCTTGAAGAAGATTTTTACTCAAATCGAGTTGCTCAAGCTTTGATAAGTTACATAGAGAAGGCGGGATAGTGCCTGCAAAAAAAAAGTCAAAAACATAGTAAGATTGCAAGGCCATTTTCAGTCGTAAAACTGTGATTGTAACAGGTGTAAGTTGTACCAAAAAAAGTGTTCAGTTTTAGATTTGGTAACCAAAAGGACAAAAACTGTAAGCGTCGTAGACATTTTGAACCCTGACTCTTGAACATGACATTTCAAGCACAGATATTTCAACCTTAGGCACATACCAAAACCCCACAATCATTGCCAATAAAAGAGATTTCACGAGGTGATCAAAAAGTACGACTCTCAAGCATCAATAGGTAAAAGCTTAAGACTTATAGTTTTTAGGTTATTTCCACCTAGCATAAATATCAAGATTTAAAGACTCAATCTGAAAGTGAAGAAACGAATTGTTGAAATTTTCAAAATTCAAACCGCTGTTTGGCCAATAGATACTACTATAAGCGTAAAGCATACCAATCAAGTAGTTGTTACCCAGATATAACTCTTTAAGCAACTTTATGTCCCCGATTTCTTTTGGTATCGGTCCAGTGAATTGGTTGGATGACAATGACAGCACCTGAAGTTTTGAACAGTTGACAAGATTCGATGGAATATGGCCGTTTAACTCATTGCCAGATAGGCTAAGCCATTCTGGATTAAGGAGATTGCCAACCTCCTTTGGAATCGTTCCTTGTAGAGAATTGTACCTTAAACTCACTCTCTTAAGCTTTGAGATATTCCATAATAATGGTGGAATGGTGCCTGTAAAACTGTTATTTGCAAGGAGTAGTTTTTCAAGGCTAGGCAACTCATCCAGCCACGTTGGAAGCCCTCCGCTGAAGTCGTTGAAATTCAAGTTGATTTCTTTGATTCGGCGCAAATGAGTCATCTCCTTTGGGATAAAGCCAGAGAAACTGTTGTTGCTGAGGTCAAGAGAAACGAGGAAGGAGAGATTTCCCATGCTTGGGGGAATGGTGCCTAGTAGCCCCATGTTTGATAGGTCCAGGGCGGCAACTCTTCCGTGGCGATTGCAAATAACTTCAGTCCAGTTACAAATATGTGTGGTAGAGGAGGACCAGCTGGTGGTGATAGAGGCTTTCAAGGAAAGAAGTGCATGTTCATCAGTGGTGATATTGGTCACCGCACTCACCGCCGAGAAACTCATGATTAAAGCCAAATATACTACTGCTGCCATAGCAAATGGGAAGCAACCTAAGCATTTGAAGTTCAGTTTTCTCTAACATGAGATGTGTTTAACAGGGTCTTGTTTATATCCTTTCCTCACAAAATGCCCAAGAATATGACTCACGGTAGACTTGCATTTCTGAGGCTCAAACTTTGGTGACGGGATTGACTACCCCATAGACTGGTGAAAGTCTGATACCTCTGATCACCTACGTGGAAATTTGCAATCTCGATGCGAGTAAATTAGCAGTTAGTACTGTTCTTTTGCCCAAGTCCTTAATTATTTGCTGGATATAAGCTTCAAAGTCTTGGGTTGAGAAATCTCATCATGTCACCATGGCAACATGCTTCCATAGCTTGGCACACTAGTGAGTGTTAAAAAGAGGACAATGGTGCAAATGGTCCATGTTTCTAATGATCTGGCCAACGTCTAAAACCATGTAACATTTACTCAAACCAACATTAGTCTATCACCTCCAATGACAGGATGGTGATGTTAATTCCTAACTGCAAGCAGGGGCAAACTTATACGGCCTCTGCATTAGATAATCTCCTAAATCTGTAATGGGAGAAGAAATCTTTTTTACTTGTACTTTGTGAAATAAAAATAGATTGTTAGCAAGTTCTTTCTGTGTTTATTGAGACACATTATTCCTAATTTTTGCCTCTATTGCTCGCCTTTTGAAATTTACTAAACCATAAGGGACGCCATGACTTCTAAAGAGGTTGTAGCTTCATGCAAAGGAGAGACTATTTGGGTTGATACACAGAAGTCATTGCAGCATTGGACCTTATTTTTGCTTGAGAGATGAGCTTCCTCGTAACATCTCGGAAGCTCAAGTGTACCTGGTGTTGCCATGGCTTTGTAATGAATGCATATGCCTTGACCATTAGCACAAGAAAGGTCTCCCTTCAATCCCTTCTTACACGAACAGATGGGTCCCTACATTCATATGGACCGCTATCTTCACATTGATTTCTAACTTGTAATTTGGTAAACACGTCTTTGGTCTTTGCTAATGAATGCATATGCCTTGACCATTAGCACGAGAAAGGTCTCAACTCTTACACAAACAGATAGGTCCCTGCTTTCATATGGAAAGCAATGTTCACATTGATTTCTAACTTATAATTTGGGAAACACCTCTTTTGTCTTGGCTTAGAATTTGCTAGGAATATTAATGTTGGCAATTGTCAAAAGTTGAGGAAGATAATACTGTAATAATTAATCTGTCCAGTATGTAGGCAAGCAAAGGACAGTTTGCTTGTCAATTCTTGATAGAGGAAAACATGAATTTAACATTTTATGCTCAAGGATGCACTGGATTTCTTACACCAGATTGTGTTATGCGAAAAATACACTGGATATACGATACACTGGGTAACCATTTTCCAATAACTAACAGGATATGTATACATAGTGCCTCTTGTACAACTCGTATGCAACCCCATATTTCTTTGCAAAAATCTTGTCGTCTGCTCCTTCCAGGAGTTCATGTCTTGTACATGCACTTCACGGTGATTTATGAGTTTACGTATGCCTTACAGGCAACTTTTTGGAATTGTGGTTTTTATTTTCTTAGTTGCCAGTGAAGAAAAGGATTTCTGCGACACAAGAAAAGTGACACCAATATTTTTTTTCAGCAAAAGTGTCGCAAAGTGGTTTCTCCACACTTCCCACAACGCACAAGGCTTTCATCAAACATTGCAGATATGTCAGTCAGGAATTTCCCGACACTTCCTAAATGCGTTAGCCACTTACTTATGATGCTTATATGCAACACTTAAAAATGCTTCTCACAACGATGTAAATCCCGTTCCAAAATGAAAGTGATAATGTAATTCCTGCTCCAAAGTAAATAATTAAATACAAAAAAACGACATTCAATGACGAACGATATTCGTCAAGAAAAGCTTTCGGATTGGCGAGAAAAACTTATATCGGCGAAGAATGTTCGATACCTGGTTCTTCTACAACGCGCCGTCAAGAAAGTTCTTCCTTGACGAACTTCTAACTTTGTCGTGAAATTAAATATGACCTGTGTTGACAAACTTCCACCTGTCAAGAAATATTGCACCTTCAACAACGAACTGGTTTGTAGTTAGAGCTCTTAAGAATTCATCAAGAATAGTTCATGTTCGTCGACAATGAGTATATTTCTTGACGAAGTGGACTCCGTCTGCATATTCGTCTCATTTGACAACTTAACTGCATCGTTGAAGTTATGCATTCAATGACGAAGAGGGTTGCCACTATAAGCTATTCCTTCAATGACAAATTCATCTACTGATGTACTTTCTTTCTTATCTACATCGCAATTGCTCTCTGATCGTTTTATAGCAAATAATACATAACAAATTGATCCAAAATCCGGTACCGTGCCTCAAATAAAAGCAAAAAAACTTATCATTATATGGATGAAACAATGGATATTTGTAACAGGTACATGATTACATCATTCAACAAACAAAAAAAAAAAACTAGAAACGAGCCAAAGAAATATCTTGTGTGTATAAAATACACTTTCGGATTGAGATATTTGGTGAATTCTACATTAAACTCGACTCATGGTAGACTTCCATTATAAGCCAACCTCTTCTGGAATCCTTCCTTACAGTGAATTCTACATTAAACTCAACTCTCTTAAGCTTTGAGATATTTGGTGCCGGTAAATCTGTTATTTGCAAGAAAGATATTTTCAAGGTTAGGCAACTCAGCCACAAATTTTGGTGAAGACTTGACTTGCATAGACTCGACTCATGGTAGACTTCCATTATAAGCCACATACTTTGGTGAAGACTTCACTACCGCATAGGCTTGTGAAAGTCTTGTACCTCTAGTCGCTTCAAGACAAAGAAAAGCTCATAATTTCCAACCTTTGTTTGTTTTTTCTACTTTAACGTACTCGTTGCAGTCTTTAGGGTCCCTGCTATTAGGAAACAGGCAGCCAGAAACTCTTTCCATGAGGATCTGCGTGTAAATTCAGTTAAACCGTTGAAAAGCAAGAAGGTTTTCAATTTACAAATGCTGGCACTGTTGCCGCTGCTGCCAAGGTGTCCATACGGTCAATATGTAACAGTTTCTTTCTTGAAACGCTCACGCACGCGCACATGTGTGAAGATAAGTTTTGTAAGGTGCGTCGGCTTGATAGATCATGACATGATCACGTGTGAACAGTGACGGAGCCAGAAGTTTTGGACGAGGTGGGTACCTAATCGATCAAAAGAAAATATATAGTATATACTAAGCTTAGCTACCACGATAATGTATTGAAACCAACAAACAGTTAACTCAAAATGAACATATCTCGGAATAGCACAATTGAAATCACATATTGGCTCATGTAAATTTGTGGGTAACCTGTGCAAATTTAATTACACAATTTTTTTTTTATATAAAACATGTGCTTTACTGGATCAAAATAGACTCTCCAAATTTTGTGTCGCACCTTTTGTCGAACAAATGGTGTGAAGTATAAAAACAAGGAAACTCGGCGACAATCTTTATTAACTTGTTAAATCATTCAAATTTATTACATATGAGCTAACACCTAACAAGACACTTGAATGAGAACACTTGGAGGAAGATTTCAGAACTCCAATACCAATATTAGTGCATGATGACCTTTAGACTGTATATAGCAAGCTCATGCTTACCCTGTGCAAGCCTATTTTGATGACCTTTAGAACTTCCTTACCCAGAAAGAAATTATCAATATGTATTACTAGCTAGCTACAACATGATTGACCATGGTTATTTTATTTTTATTTTTTTAATAGTCAGAACTGCAATTCATATGGCCCGTGGGTATGGAGATTGAACTCGGGACCTTGAAGTCATTCTTCAGTGCCCTTTGCCATTCCACCACCCCTTGGGTTGACCATGGTTATTCTTTATTTTAGGTTGACTTAAGTAACATCAAACTTCACCACTTCAATAACTTAATCAATTATAAGAACCCCAAGTAGAATAACAGGGTATTCAAGAAGTTTTTTCTGACACATATGGCATTTCATCAGCTCAAGTACAAAAGTCATTGGAAGAACTATCAATGAAATTACAGGGTATTCAAGAAGTTTTTTCTACTTGTATTTGTGTGTCCAGATTCCTTCCATATGTTTTCACCGTGAGCATCACCTAATATGTATTTTTAACAGCTGGAATTTACCAACTGGAATCAACCAACAAATGATACTTGGTAATCACTACTGCAAGAAGAAGAAAACGCGCATGCACATTGAATACCGGGAACTAGACGATGGAATCAGCTTTCTTCTGCTCTCCTCCAGATCACAATTTTATCCCTCTTTAAAAGTTGATATTTTTTTTATTTTTTTTGAGTTTTTTAAAGACCTGAAGAACCTTTCCATTATTTATGTGATGAAAATGGCATCCTCGATTCATGATTCTTGATAGTTCCTTACTTGAAGATATTAGAGAGCCAAGGCTTTGAGATTCATGTGGCGTGATAGTCAAATGTCCAGTTCGATAACCACAAACTGTTACAAAAGTTAATCATCAGAAAAGAAATTAAGTTCAGAACTTTTATGCGGAGAAGGCCTTATGCACATTGATTCTGTTGTACAAGTTGACAAAACTAGTTAGATGAGAGTTTTAAGAACATGGTTTGCCACCTCAATGTCTGCAAAAATTTGAGTTCGTTACCATCCTTAGTGTTGCCTCTGACATTTCCGATCTTCGGACTTGCCACAAACTCAGCTCTGGTTTCTCCTGTCTTGCTAAGAAATTGTTCACGTTGGCTCTCTGCTTTGGGGGGTTTCTGAGCACAACTGAAAGCCAACTCCATAACGGATGATATACCTTCACCCAACATTTTAGGCTCATACTTCATGCAAACACTTCAGTCGGAACAAATACAAAGAAATGATTTGCGGCATCTTGTAGTCGTAACTTTATCATCATGAAATAGCAGATAGAACACATAATTGCCAACTTTAATGTTGTCATTGATCAACGGACCAATTGATAAACACCATACACGTACACGGTGCTAATTGGGTAGAAATGATTTGCTTGTAAGGTTCCCAAAAGGCCCTCCACTTCGAATTTCTCCAGTTAATCTGTTAGAGATACATTCAAGTAAGGGTACTTACAAGGAGACAAATCCAAAAGGGTACTTACAAGGAGACAAATCCAAGGTGACTAGGCTTATCCTATGTTACACGGACTCTTCGGTTTGCGTGAAGTAATCGTGTTGGACACTCGACATTTAGACATGGCTATACGATATATGTCCGATACATTTCATAAGATATGACAATACTATCTATAGTTTTTTGTTTAATTAGTTATTACTTTGAGAGGAGACAAGTTGTCAATTGAAACCAAGTGCATCACATAAAACACCTTTTTACCTTCGAAATAACTAAAAAGTAATAACAAATATGAATATTTTGCCGTGTCCCCGCGTCTTGCGTTTTCAAAATTAGACGAATCCGACACTTGGACACGTATCCGATTCGGACACTCATATCAAGTCCATGTAACATAGGGCTTAACAAAGACTATTAAAATGTCTCGTGAATGATCCTTCTAATATTCGATTATGTGCCAAAGAAAGAGTACATTTCTTGGAGTCTTGATAAAGGTTTCTTAGAGACGTGATGAAGTTCAGGTCCTGTAGATGACAAAGCTAATAGCTGCTTGATTTGCGCTCAAGGACAATGTGTGCAAGTTCTGTAATTGACAAAGCTAACAGACATGTACGCTTGAAATTGATCCAAACGAGTTCTGAGACTTTTGACATGAGATGGGCGACAGATTAAGGCCCAGGAAATTGACAAGTAAGTTGTCATCTCTGTCAATTAGAACCTCAAGGTTCAGCTTTAGACCAATTTGGACCCAAAAAAACTTGCTTCCAATGAAATGCTCTGTTTTTTTCCGGCTCTCTTTTTTTCTTTACTTCTTCTTTATCCAAAGTGATGAACTACTAGCAGAGCCAACCACCATCTTCATAGCCACAGTTCACAGCGTAAGCTATTTGACCTTGTCGACTGATGTACAGATAATGCCAATAAACAGAGGGTTGCTATCTTGGACCGGCATCTTCTGCTGCACACCAGTGGTACTTAGTGGTTTTAAAATGTGCAGCAACACCTAAAGTTACTGGTCAGCAGGGCTTTGTTTTTTTCTACTAGTAATGCAATTTAAGATCTTGTCAAACCAAGTACAATTTGGTGCCTTGATATGCTCAGAAGATCTTTTCGTCTATGGCAGTAGAGTATGGGACAAAAGAGAAATCTACTGCCAAACGGGTCTAGATACAATTTAGTGCCTTAATTTGCTCGGAAGTCTCACTTTGCTAATCAGATGACCGAACTTTTCGTCTATGGCAGTAGAATATTATACGTTGAGTGCATAGCAGATCCATAAATATTCATATCTGCCCGCATCGAGATGTAAGACTACGAAGTCGGTCCTTGGATGGATCCTTGTGTAATCCAAAGTCCTTAGTGGTGTGAATTTCGAATGAACTCAACAACGATGTCATCTCGTTTCGTACAAGATTAAGCTCTCAAGTCCCCTGATTCATATTGTTGAACCCAAGCACGTTAAATACCACGTAGCTAAAAGTTCTTATGGAGAAGAGTCCATTTGTTTCGGACCTTTATGGACTAAAGGGACTTTGTTATACACATATCTACATCAGTTGGTGCAGGCCATTGATCTAATCTTGATAGAAAGAAAAGTTCTTCCTACAAAATTCTGAGCCTTGCTTGTTTTTCAGGAAAGCCTGTCTAGGTAGGTCCATTACTTGCAGGATTTTCATATTAATAGGACAACTTTTGATTTGAAAATGCTTTGCACATTTTTCCTACTGTATGACACTGGAGTGAATCCTGAAACCAGGGAAAATTTGAGATAAGCTGCAGCCGAAAAACCTAGGGTGTTTCATAATGTTAATCTCTTCAAAAGTGAATCTTTGAAAGATGAACCAACTTATGCTGCCAAAGAGCCTGATACAACATGAAGATTAAGATAAAAAGGAAAATAAAAATGCAGAAACTTTTAAATGCAGTTACTTTTTCTGAGGTGCAGCTTTTGATATTTTTAGCTTTCAGCAGCTTCAAGATTAGATACAAGCTTAACTCGAATCTTCTTGAGCTTTTCCAGTACGACGTTCATGTTGATCCTCTGGTCTGGTGATTCTGCCGAGCACTCCAATGCTAACACCATGATGGAAGATACACACTCCAGCTTTGGTGAGTAGTGTTTACTCTCTTGCCCCAGCAACAAATTGGCATCTATAATTTCTCCATATTAGTGAAATGGCTCGCACCTTGCTTCTTCAAGTAAATATGCCCCTCTCAAATTGGTTTGATGATGTTTTAACTGCAGTGTTCATTATAAATCGTTTGCCTACATCCAATGTTTGTCATGCCAAGTCTCCATTCGAAGCACTTTTTGCTCATCCACCCGATTACTCTCTTTTGCGTGTTTTTGGGTGTGAATGTTATCCTAATTTAACTGCTCGGGTTTCCCATAAGTTAGCATCTCGTTCCTGTAAGTGTATCTTTCTTGGGTATGCCACCAACTATAAAGGATATCGTTCTCTAGACCTTATATATGGGCGTGTTTACACGAGTCGCCATGTTGTTTTTAACAAAACTTCTTTCCCACATGCTTCTCTTTTGCCTTCCAGTCCACCAGATTCCTCCATGGCTTCCCCGGTCCTTATTCCTTCTCCTGCCCCTTTGCTTACTCCTTCATCAATGTCCTCCAACCCCATGCTCTCATCCTCCATGCATATTGTGTCGTCATCTCCATCCCCACAACCTGTCTCTCCCTCATCCATTCCGTTGCCTATGCCTTCATCTCCCCTATCTTCTAGCTTGTCCATTATGCCAGAACCCACCATCTCCACTCTAGCACCCTCTGTTAATGTCTTATCTCAACCCATTTCCTTACCCTCGATATCCTCTACTACCCCGGTGTCTACATCTCAGTCTCATCCTATGACTACTCGTTTGCGTTTTGGTATTCGCAAACCCAAACACATTCTTTCTCTTTATACTTCTTTGTCTATAGAGGAACCATCTTGTTTTAATTAAGCAGTGAAGGATCCAAGATGGCGTGCTGCCATGGCTGATGAGTTTAATGCTTTATTACCAATCATACGCAGGGGCGGAACTAGGCTTGTACGAGGGGGGGCTATAGCCCCCCCTTGAGATTTTGAAAAAAATAAAAAAATATATATAGTGTTTTTTTTCATTTTCCACTTTTCCTTTCTCTCTCTCTCTCCTCCTCTCTCGGCCGACTCATAGTAAGGTAGTCTCACAGTCACCGGAGTGCCGGACAGTCGGACACGGGACACCGGTCGTCGGTCGCCGTCATGCCGTCGCCGTGACGCCGGCATCTCGGCTCCAGTCCTCCTCTTTCGGCTCTCTCAGGCCTCAGCCACCGCAATCCGCAGCTCACCGCCCGCACGCCGGCTGCCGGCACCACCCACCGACCCACGGCCACCGGTCGTCGTCTCAGCTGGGCTCTCATCAGTTGGTCGCCGTCCGTCCTCCGATTCCGAAGCGCGAAGCCGGCGAAGGCCCTCCTCAGTCCGGCGGTCCCCACCCCAACTCCGGCCAGTCCCTACCCAACTCCGGCGACTCCGGCCAGAACAGATCTGGGCGGCAGATCCAGCTTAGATCTACCGTCTGCGAGCCGGCGCACGAACCGAGGAAGTTCCGCCACTGCCGTTCGGCGGTCACGGCGCTTGAACAATTTGATTAACATTGCGACAACGACACCGTTCTGATTTCTGAGGACCGAGGTCAGTGTGCATTTTGAACAATTTCTTTTGCTATTGAGAATTGATTATTTGATTAATAATTTTAGGTTGTTAGTTGTGTATTTGATAATTTAGATTACTAATTGATGCTTTATGGATGTTAATCGTGCATTGAGCACTAAGATTTGAGATTGTTGATGAAGGATGTGACCCAATTGGATTTTTATCCCATTTGAGCATTGATTATTTGATTGATAATTTTAGGTTGTGTTAATTGTTCATTTAAAAATTGAGATTATTTTCATGCTGATTATATGTTGTTAATTGTGCATTGAGCATTTGAGAATTGAGATGGTTGATGGAGGATAGGACCCAATTGGATTGAGATGTCGGATATGTGATTTAGTTGAATGGTGGGGTGAAATTAAGTTAATTAAGTATATTTTTACTTATAAAAATATTTATCTCCTTCGGTATATTTTTAGCCCCCCCGGAATAAAATCCTGGTTCCGCCACTGATCATACGTACATGGGTTCTTGTGCTGCCAAATCCTACTAAAAATCTTGTTGGTTCTAAATGGATTTACAAGGTGAAACTCCACTCCGACGGTTCTATTGAACGTTATATAGCTCGTTTGGTTGCTCAGGGTTTTAAACAACAAGCTGGTATTGATTTCAATGAAACTTTTAGTCATGTCGTCAAACCCACAACTGTTCGCATTGTTCTCACTTTAGCTATTTCTCGTTCGTGGATGATTCGACAATTGGACGTCAAGAATGCATTCTAACATGGTTTATTAACAGAGGAGGTTTATATGAAACAACCTCCGGACTTTATTGATCCTCGTTATCCTAACCATGTTTGTAAGTTGCAACGGGCTATCTATGGTTTGAAGCAGGCTCCTGAAGCTTGGATTCAACATTTTAACTCTTTTCTTCTTCAAGAAGGCTTTTATTGCAGTAAGGCTGACACGTCCATGTTTATACGTCAATCTGGCTCTACTATGCTTGTGTTGCTTCTTTATGTTATGATATTATCTTGGCGGGCAGTGATGCTGTGGTCCTCTCATCTTTTATTTTTACGCTTTCTTCTCGCTTTGCCATGAAGGATCTACGTGATTTGCATTTCTTTTTAGGAATTGAGGCTCGTCGTGACTCTTCTAGTTTATTTTATCTCAGAATCATTATACTGCTACTTTACTTCACCGTTTTGATATGTTGGGCGCCAATTCTGTTTCTATTCCGATGTCTTAAAAAACGCAACCGTTTTTACATTATGGTGATCTTTTGGATGATCCAACGATATATCGCAGTATGGTTGGTGCTCTTCAATATTTGACCATAACTTGCCCTGATATTGCTTATTCAGTTAGCATTGTTAGTCAGTTCATGCATTGTCCTCGTACTTCTCATTTGCAAGCGGTCAAAAGAATTTTCCGTTACTTGAAAGGCACTATGACACACGGTCTTCTCTTGCGCCCCATCTCTAATTTGTCTCTGGTTGCTTATGCCAACACTGATTGGGCAGGGTGTCCTGATACTCGCCGATCTACTTCCGGCTATGCTCTATTTCTTGGTTCCAATGTTATCTCCTGGCATGCTAAGAAGCAACCCACTGTCAGTGCAGAATCTGAATATCGCTCTGTTGCATATGTTGTCGCTGAGTCTTATTGGCTACGTCAGCTTCTTCATGATCTTGATGTCTTTCTTCCACAGCCAGTTGTGGTTTATTGTGACATGTTAGTGCTACATACCTTGTTAAACATCCGATCTTTCATGCTCGTACGTAACATATTGAAATTGTTTTCCATTTTGTTCGTGAAAAAGTTGCCAGCGGTGATATTATCGTGCGCTATGTATCGACTTCTCATCAGCTTGCTGAGATCTTTACAAAAGTCTTGTCTACTATGAAGTTTCATCAGTTGAAGACCAATCTGTTCGTTGTTCCACCCTGCTCAGATTGAAGGGGAGTGTTAGTGTATATATTAATATGTTGTAGCATGTTAGTTTGTAATTACCCTCTCTATGGGTATTTATGTACTTTCATTCAATTGATAGATATATAAATACATGAGCCCTACCCTAATTAGGGTTAAAGGAACCCACATTCTTCAAGGAGGACCAGCTGGTAATAGGGGCTTTAAAGGAAAGAAGTGCATGTTCATCGGTGGTGATGTTGGTTACTGCACTTGCCGCTGAGAAACTCAGGATTAGAGCCAAAAGTACTACTGCTGCCATTGCAAATGGGAAGCAACGAAATCTCACACCACGGCCGTAAAATGGCATGCCTGGCAAAGCATTTGAAGTTCAATCATATTTAACATAAAATATGTTTGACAGGGTCTTGTTCATAGCCCTTTCTTCACGTACAGAGGACCCAAGACTCTGACTTGTGGTAGACTTGCATTTATAAGACTTCAAACTTGTGAAAGTTTGAGTCTTAATTATTGGAAATTTGCAATCTAGATGCGAGTAAACTTTACAAAATTGTCCTATTACCTCAAACCTTGACTCTGGCAGGTTACATATGTACCTAGAAATAACGAGATGGTGACGTAAGAATTGATAATTGCAAGTGGGGTCAAATTTATACTGCCCTCATTAGATGATCTCTTAAGATCTGTAACGGGAGAAGAAATTTTTTTTACTTGTACTTTGAAAAGAAAAAAAAAAAAATTATATATATATATATATGACGTTAGTATGTTCCTCTTTTGTGTTTTCCCAACAAACTACTCCTAGTTTTTGTCCCTATTGCCGGCTCACCTTTTGAAGTCACAAAACCATGAAGGACGTCGCGACTTCTAAAGGAGTTAATTTTTTTCTAGTCATGCAGAAGAGACTACTTAGACTGATACACAGAAGTCGTTGCAGTATTGTAATGAATGCATATGCCTTCATAATTAGCACAAGAATCGTCCCCTTCAATCCATTCTTACACGCACGGATGGGTCCCTACATTCATATGGACAGTCGTGTTTACATTGAATTCTAACTTGTAATTTGGGAAACACCTCTTTGGTCTTTGCTAAGAATTTGCCAGGAATGTTAATGTTGGTAATTGTCAAAAGTTAAAGAAGATAACACTGTACACAATTGGACAATTAGCTTGGACAATTTGTTGTCAGTTTTGTGTGGGCGATTGCTGAACAGATGAAAGCCAGTATGATCATAGGCAGCAGGGGATGTTGTTTGGACATCTCGATCGAGAATCTGGAGAGTGGAAGCCTTCAAGATAGCATATGGGAAAGTCCCACGGACCTTATAATTCTATATTGTAAAACTCTTCAACATTAAGCAGCCTTAAATCAGTTGTTGGTGGAAGATTGGCTGCAACGTTTGTTGTAAACTCTGTATTGTAATGGAAGCTTATAACATGAAATTGTGCAAAATCTAAAACATGATCTGTTGTATGATCTCCCTGCATGTAAAACTAGGGGAAATTATCATGAGTCATGAAGATATTCTCATAAATCATATCGCAGTTGATCCTCTCATGGAATTGTCAGCACATAGTACAAGCAGAGTTTTAATTGTTAACCGTCGTCGCTATATGATAGTGTGCACTGATAGTATAATGTCGTAAAATACTCCCCTATGCTGGCTCGTTATGGCGGACCTTTCTCAGAGGCCAATGTCAGTATCTAGTGGATCACGTCAAGCTTAATCTCCATGACCAAAGAAGTTAGGTTTTGATACTTTTATCCTCTCAAGGGGTATATCAAAGTTCCATCACAAGCTAGTTTTGAAGAGAAGATATATTGATTATAATTGGTCGAGGTATTGCACTTGCAACTGATTCCAATGGGGTTGAGACCAAAAATTTGGTGTTGAGCAATATGGGAAGTAAGAGAAGATGATGAAGTAGTAGCCTATTGGTTATAGTAGAAAAACCAGCCCCTATCAATATGTTGTCACCAAAGCAAAACAGGTAAAGTGTGACCGAACTGTCTATATAGCGCGGCATGTTGTCTGTGAATCTAGAGGATACTGATCGAGTTTGAAGCAATTTGCAACTGCGTACACTGGGTGTGTTGTTCCAGTTAGCTGATTGTAAGATAGTCATTGTAGTTCAAGTTCACGAAGTTGATTGCCCACAACAAGTAGAAGGCCACCAGACAAGCCATTATTGGACAAATCAATGGTTTCCAGATACGAGATATTCAATACGTTGGATAGTTTTTCCACTGTGACACGATTCACTCAGAAATTCAACGACTTCAGCTTGTGAAGATTACCAACCTCTCTTGCAATGCTCCCTTGTGGTGTCGCATAGAGAGAGCGGTATAATGTCATTGAATCTTTTACTTTTCAGTAGCAAGTCTGCCAACTTATTTCTTATGGGAACCATATAAAATGAGTTTGGACTTGGGAAGTTCAAGGCTGTGACTATTTGATGCTAGATGCTACAAGAGTGAGCAATATAATGGAAGATGGAGGTTTTAGTTGAGCAGCTAGTTGCCAAAAGGTTGAGAGGGTCATATGTGATGCGCATACTTTCAAAGCAAGAAGTGCATGGTGATTAGTGATGTTGCTCAAAGACTTGCTTGGGCATGCTATGAAATCCCATAACCATATAACTATTTGCAAATGGAGAGTAGAATTATAACTGTGAAAGTGTGTGCGTGCGCATGCCCTTGTGGGAAGGGAGGAAGTGGTTGATTATGCAAAGAATAGCTACTTAGCAGCTTAGACTGACATCTATGTCGGCAGAATTCAATCAGTGGAAAAACTATAGTGTATATCGAAGAACAGGGGGACAGAGAAAAGGTCTGCATCAGCCAGGTCATATAGGGGACTACCTGCAATTCAAAAAAACAGGTCTTTCTTAATAAGTAATCCTTCAATTACGCTTCACCTTGGCAGCAGGTTGACGCCTCTCCCGATCTCTCCTCATAGTGATCATTGTTTCCAAGTGCTTTAGTCCTTGCAAGCAAAATCTTTAGGTTCATCTTCAGAAGCTTACAAGTTGCTTTCCTCAAATCCATTACCTGCCTAAATAACTTTCTATGTGAAGCTCTGATGTACTCCTGTATGTTTTACTCTAAATCCAGTAGTAATCCTCTTACTCATGTGGCATCTCATCAGCTCAAGTACAAAAGTCAGTGGAAGAACTATCAATGAAATCATAGAGAATCATTTAGCTAAGTATTTTCTACTTGTATTTGATGTCCAGACTCCTTTCATATGCTTTCGACGTGAGCATCACCTGATATGTACTCTATTGTCATTGCACAACTGGAATCGACCAGCAAATGATACTTGATGATCACTACTGCAAGAAAAAGAAAACATGCATGCACATTGAACACCAGGAATTAGACAATGGAATCGCTTTAAGAAAGTTTCCTCCATCCGGAGAAGTCTCTTCTGCTTTGTAGACACGAATGTCAAGATTTAAGTGACTTAAAACATTTAGAAAACCTAGAGATTAGTTCATTCCCAGTCTCCTCCAGTTCTGAAGTGCGGAACTACTAGCAGAGCCAATGCTAATAAGCTATTTGATCTTCGCGACTGAAGTATAGCTAATGCTAATAAACATAGGGTTGTTATCTTGGACCAGCATCCTCTGCTGCACACTATCGGTACTCTGACATCTTTAGTGGTTTTAAAATGTCACTCTAAGCCACTCAAACGCTTGCAGCAACACCTAAAGTTACTGGTTACCAGGGCTTTGTTTTTTTCTATTAGTAAGGCAATTTAAGATCTTGTCAAACCAAGTACAATTTGGTGCCTTAATATGCTCAGAAGATCTTGTCAAACCAAGTACAATTTGGAGCCTTGATATGCTCAGAAGATCTTTTCATCTATGGCAGTAGCATATGGAACAAAAGAGAAATCGACTGCCAAAAGGTCTAGATACAATTTGGTGCCTTAATTTGCTAAGAAGTCTCACTTTGCCAATCAGATGATCGATACAATTTGGTGCCTTAATTTGCCTGGAAATCTCAATTTGCTAATCAGATGATCGAACTTTTATTGACTGCTTTGCAGCGATGACTTCCATATTTATTGACCAACGTGCTAAAGAAGTTTACAAGCACGCCAATGCATTAAAGTGTAAGCCGTTAACATCGTTTTATGACTTTTGATAGTTTAAGATTACCAAAGTGCAATCAAAGCCAAAAAGAAATTTGTCTTCATGAAATAACCGTATTTCTCTATGTTGCGAGGAAGGAAGTTTCTTTCTGTTCAATAATTTCCCTGTTGAACTTATGCATCAAAGTCATCAAATCTTAAGAGTTTTTCTTCGGTCATTTTTCTTGTTTGTGCTCATAACTATGCCAACTAATCATTGTATTGTTTGTGCTATAGTCCTTGGCCTTTCTCAATTTGAATACTGGCATGACCTCTGAAGGTGATAACTTCTTATCCCATAAGCTATTGGTACTTCATGCACTGGTGTGTATAGCACAATAATGCAACAGCAAAGATTCGACAAGGAGAAGGAGGGAAACACAGTCCAGCTGTGAAGCTGGATGAGAAACTTATACTCAAAGCCAAATTAAAACATTCTGGAAAGGAAAAATGCAAGAACCATGAAGCACAATGATTGTATGGACACTGGTAGCCTCTTGGTGTCTTCTGGAGATTTATTACATCGTTACATAGCTTAAGCTGATGCGCCCTTGTTACATTTATCTAGCAGCTCCCTTCAAGATAATTACCTTTGATTTTCTTCATTGTTGCCAAGACATCTTTCATGTTGATTCTTTGCTCTGGTAATTCAGCAGCACAGTCCAAAGCCAACTTCAATATGGATGAAACACAATCCACCTCTGCCAATGAATTTTCACTCCCTTGCCTCAGTAAGTTCCTATCTAGTACCTGAATTACCGCACTTGGAAGCGACTCCTTCACCCAACACTTTAGGGTCATTTGTCCTGCAAACGTTTCATCAGTGGGCTTCTTCCTAGTAAATGTCTCCATCAGCATAATTCCATAGCTGTAAACATCGCAGCTTGTGGATACTGATCCTCCCAACCCATATTCTACATATCAAAACTTATCAAAAGTATGAAGAGGATAATAAAGGAATGCAATAGAACTGGAAACAGAAGTCTAACTAGTTTTTTTTTTTTTTTTTTAAGTGAATGAAATTGAGAAACAATGTGTATCACCTGGTGCTATATACCCAATCGTGCCAAGGGTCATAGTATGTGCCACAAGCTCTTCCTCATCTAAGAGCTTTGTGATTCCAAAATCACTCAAGTGCCCAATCATATGTTCGGTTCGTCGAGCAAGATATTGCTAGGCTTCAGGTCACAGTGAACTATAGGTGGTGCACAACCATGATGAAGATAGTCTAATGCACAAGCCAGATCAATCATAATATCCAACCTTTGTGATATATCTAGGACATAATTGTGAGAATACAACCATTTCTCTAAGCTCCCATTGGGCATATACTCAAGTATTAAGGCTTTGAAATCAGGGTTCGAGCAACTTGTGACGATTTTGATAAGATTTCTATGGCGAACATTGCGGATTATCTCACATTCCACGTGAAAACTTTTAAGAGCTCTTTCTTGTTGCAATTTGAATACCTTTATGGCCACAACCATCCCATCAAAAAGTATCCCTTTGTATACTGATCCAAAACTTCCATTACCAAGTAAATTGTTTTCCTCAAACCCTTCAGTTGCTTCTTGAATTTCTTGGTAACTGATTCTACGATGTTCAGCCACTGGCTGTAGATCAATTTCTACGGGAGGTCTCTTGCTCTTTCCGCATCTTATCCACAAAAGTATAGACATCAAGACAAGAGCAACCAATGAAATTGCAGATGAAATAGATATAATCACCACCTTTCGAAGCGTCTTCAATCGATCAGCATAATTGGTTTTGCATGGACGGACACCAAATTGAGTCGCACCACATAGAGCTTCATTTGGGAGGAAAGATTGGCTTGTAAAGTTTTTGAACGTTCCCCCACTTGGGATTTCTCCATGTAATTTATTATAAGATACATTGAAGTACTTGAGATACAAGAGTTTATCTAAAGACTTGGGAATTAAGCCCGAGAGGTTGTTTTGAGACAAGTCCAAGCTTTCCAGGCTCACTGAAGATCGAAATGTCTCCGGAATAGTCCCCACTAAATGATTATGTTCCAAAGAAAGTCTGACCAAATTCTGCAGATCTCCAATGCTGCCAGGGATATCGCCAGAGAAGTTATTGTAAGATAGATCTAATAGCGTAACAACCTTCAAATTTCCAATTTCAGAAGGTAGATTGCCATATAAAGAATTAAAGGACGCACTGAACGCCAGTAGATCCTTAAGGTTTCCGAAGCTCGCCGGTATCCTAGAAAATAACTTGTTCGAACTTAGATTGATGTTTCTTAAAGAACTGATGTTCCATAAGCATGCTGGCAACGAACCGGAGAGTTGGTTGGCCTCCAAGTATAAGTCACTCAAGTTAGGGAGTTGAGAAAGGTCATCTGGAATGGACCCTCGTAGCTTATTATAACCAACATATATCCCTTGAAGCTTCTGCAACCCTTTGATGGTACTCGGAATAGATCCACTCAAGTCATTTCTATAGAGATTTAACCTAACCAAACCGCTTAAGTTACTAATCTCATTAGGAATAGTTCCCCTGATTCTACATCCTTCTGCAGAAAGCTCGTTAAGAGAAGCGGATAAATTTCCAACAGAAACCGGAAGGGTGCCAGTTATATGATTATTGCTAATCTCCAACACTCTTAACTTCGTGCAGTTTATTAAGGAAGTGATGAAACTCAGTTCTGGAGATGATGGTTCACTGATGAAATTATTCACTCCTAGTCCAAGTACCTCCAGGAGTCCCAAATTACCAAGTGAGTTAGGAATTATACCATAGAAATTGTTATAGCTTATGTCTAGGCTGGTGAGTTTTGAAGCATTTGAAATAGAGTCGGGTAAAATTCCTGTCAAGCTATTGTTTGCAAGATAAATACCATCAAGATTGGCGAGTTGATGGCTCGTATGTAACGGCAATGTTCCTGAAAGTTGATTGAATGGAGCTGATAGGCTTTGCAGTGTAGATATATTGAAGATCGTTGCAGGAATAGTACCTCTTAAACTATTAAATCCTAGATTTATTTGCTTCAAATTAGAAAGATGACCGATCTCTAGTGGTACTGTACCTGGAAGAAAATAAGATGCGGAATCGTCAAGTCAGCTTAATTGTTCAATCTAAATGACCTGTCCTGTTTTGAGTGCTCTACCATTGTAGGAATGAAAGGTGAGGATCATTCTAGATAAAACCCAGGTCTGACAGTAACCACCAGATAAATCAATATCAATATCTATCGACATAAATAATAAATGTATAAAAAGACGAGTTTATCTTTGATTTTATTCTCGCCAATTTGGTGAAGTCCAATTCTTTTATGAATTCTATTATTTTATTGAATTCTTCTGGTTATATTGTAGTATGCCCTATTATTCTGATTGAAATAATTACCCTAATTGATACATATGTTATTACATCATACTATTGGCTAGCTAAGAAAATTGAATGCGTCGTACTAAAATAACATTGATTAATTCCACCAGATTTTACCAACAAATAGTCAGATACTTCTCTTTTTTTTCCGCTAACAAAGTGCTCCGGCAAGTTGAACACACAAGAATACACAATTTCTAACGGTGCATTAGTAATAGGATGATATATTTATACAGCTTATTTTTGTCGATGGCATCACTAGGTATTTTCGTATAATAGTGAGCATATAGCTATTCGTATAACTCTAGTTCCATCACAACAACACAAGCTGATAACTTATGCATGTGTTAAGAAGTATCATTTCCTTTTTTTTTTTTTCCTACTGACCAGGTGTATAAATTCCATTTGAAAAGAATTTACGATACAGTAATTGGTTCTGTTAGTTGTACCTTCAATATATTTATGTTTTATCTCGATCAAAGGAAAAGAAAGTATGGACTTGTACTTTCTTTTTGAACAAAATTCAACTAACAATTATTCATCAAAGTCATGTGATTTTTAATTTGATAGTTAAGCTTTTACTACTTTTTTCTCCTTTTCGTACGTTCTTAAGAGAAAATTTAATTTATTGTTCTCCTTGTCTTTGATTGCAATTGTATACCCATAAGTCATAGTGTGTTTGGATGTAGAATTTTGAAGTACTGGGTACTTTGAAATTTCCTCATTTTGAAGTTCCTTCATTTACAAATCCCATCGTTACAAAACATTCTGTTTGGAAATTTTTTATTATTATGCAAATTCTTATTAGGTATTTGTAAATTCTCAAAACAAAAAAAGAAACAAGTAAGGTCTTAAAAGGGTAGAGAGCAGATATCCTAGAAAGTAGTGGGGAACAGATATCCTAGAAAGTAGGCATAAGTTATGTAGTTGTTTTATAAATTACAGGATTTGAAAAATAACTAGTCCAGATTAGTTATTTGAATTTTGGGACCCCAAATTCACAGTTCAAATCCCTCCGAGAATATTAAACAAGAGATTGTGTTCAAGAAAGTTTCAAATAATTCTTTAAAGTGAAATTCTCGGTTCAAATCTCATATATATCCAAACACACTCTAAATAATTGATGTTACCATTTCTTTTTTCAAATGTGATACCAATAACGTTTTTATCACTTTTGTAAGAACACGCAGATTGAGCTCCTTCACGGTGTCATGTTGGTAGGTATAGGTACTAGAAAACAACCCACACATTTATATTATCCATGCATGATACTTGAATGGAACAGATGTTTGCTTAAGCATTTCGTAAAACTGTAATCTAGTAAATCTAGGTCAAAAACTTCATCAATCTCATTCAAGATTTCACCCATCTTGTCAACTTGATATATTTTGGGTGTGAGTTTCCTAAAATGGGTGTGAATCTAGCCTCCCGCACGACGTTTTAGGCGATCCTGATATGAATATATATGCAAACATTCTTCACTAGATTCAGGTACACAAGGATAGAGCCAATAAAGTCGGAGAAAAGTTAGATAAATTCTTACCTGGATGCTAGTTGAAAATAGATTTGTATAATCTATAAGCATAATAATGCACCAAAATGAAATGCATTTTTCAATATAGTATACAATTGTGTTAATATGACTCGAAACGTGTTAATTAGTGAGATAAAATATTCAAAAAGTTTATATACCCGAGTGTTGCCAATTATTATCCTTTATCACGTATATATGCATTTCCTAAGTGAAACTCATCATCTTTGCTTGTTTTTCTCTAATTTAACACATAAAAATGCTGAAATATATGATTGGTTAAAATCAAATTGCATTCACCCAAGTCCATATAGCTAATTGAAAGAGATTATAGAATTGCCTTTTTCGTCGATAACAAGTAAGCCTATTGTGCTATTTTGCCTGTCTTTTAGCAAATTATTTACTCAGCTATCTAAGTTTCAAAGTTATGTAAGAAGCGTGCATTTTTTTATTTTTTGAGTTTAAGAGGTACTTCTGTCAACCTCTCATTGGTTTTTTTTTTCCGTTAAAATGGTCATGCGTTTATCTATAAGCAGTAAAAAACATGGGTGTAATTAGAACAATAACTGAAAATATATGAGTTAACTCGTTGCTCACAAATGTTTAAACAAATCCACACCACCGAATCCCATGTCATCACCATCATCCATATCTAACACCACCACCATAACTATCCCACCCTCACCACCACCATGCCACCACTATCCCCTTAACAACCATCAAGTATCCGCCACCATCTAAGCCATCCCAACGATGAACCAGATTGCATCCAATGGTAGTAAGTGATTATTCATTAGGTCAATCGATTTACAACCGAAGCATGCGGTCCAATAGGGAAATATGCAATTATGCGAGAAAGAAGCAAAAGGGTTTAAACAAGTAGTGGTCCAGAATTTGTGGCATTATACGGCCATTAATGTCAGCTAGCACTACCAGGGATTGGGACCCCATGTGTTGGGAAGGTAATGACTTTGAGAGAAGAAATCTGAAAAATATAAGCTCGGAGGGAAATTATTTTATGGTGTGGGAAAATGGGATGATGCAATGCTGTGGTGGTGGTGGTGGGTTTGTTCGGTTGTTTTGTTGATGATGGGGTTTAATGGTGGTGGTGGTGATGACGGTGGATTCGTAGGGGTGATGGTGGTGGTTACTGCTAAAGACGGTGGTTGTGGGTCGATGGGGGTGATGGTTGGAGTTGGGCTTGATTGCTTATGATGGTTACAAACGTGGTAATAAGATTAGTCGATCGTGTTTGCAGATGGTGACAGGATGGGATTGTTCTAGGATGCTTAGAGGGTGATAGGGTATGTACAGGTTGTGATGGGGTAGATTTAACTTATGGTTCTTTTGGGATCAGGATCCCCTGCTGTAACCATGGTTACAGCAGGGGTGCTGTCCTTCTGTCTGTGAGAGGGGGAACAGAGAGAGAGAGAGAGAGAGGGAAGAGAGAGAGAACACACGGGACAGCACCCCTGCTGTAACCATGGTTACAGCAAGGGATCCTGATTCGTTCTTTTGGGGGGTGATGGGGGTGGGTTTGGTTGTGATGTTTAGGGGGTTATGGGGTGCGTAAGAGTCTGGTGATGGTGCGGATTTAGTCGTTGGTGTTTAGGGGTGGTGATGGGTTGTGTACAAGTTGTTATGGGGTATATTTGGTTGATGGTATTAACATATTTTTGGGTGTTAATGGGTTGGACTTGGTTTATGGTGTTTAGGGGCGTTGATGTGGTGGGTTTGGTTGATGGTATCCATGGATGGTAATAGGTCTGGTTGATGACGGTGATATGATAGTCGTGTTCAGGAGTTTGGTTCATGATGGGAGCGGGGCGACGATTTATTGGTGATGACAATGGCTGTTTGTTACAATTAGTAGTGCTGAAGTTTAACTTTACTATAGATTTTGTACAAGTGATCAGAGAGGAGACAAAAACAAAGAAAATTCAAAAGAGGAGAAAGTTTTGGCATAATAACTACGAGTCACCATGGCACACGCGATGCGTGCACGAAAATAAAATTAATAGTACAATTTAAAAAAAATCAAACATCACGTATACATGCTTATTGTCATATTCAGTAAAATGGATCTTAAATAACAGAAAAATATGTTAGCTATACGTGTCCAAAAATAAGTTAGCAAAATATTATTATCATATCACACTTCGCCTTTAAATTTTTTTACTTTAACGATATTTTCTGATGAATTTTAACTTGTGAAAACTAAACATATGTTTGCAATTGTAACTAATTACTTACCAATTAAGATTTCTATTTTGTGTCATTTTAAAAACAAATATTGGAATGTCACTTATCATCATTGTAGGTGGATAATTATGTGATACCAAAAAGAAGTATTACACCAAAATAGGTTTTGACTTAATAAATAACGAGTCGCCGTGGCGATGCGTGTGCAAAATTAAAGTTAATAGTATAAAATCATGTTAAAAAATCAAGTATCATAATGTATAAGGTGCATTCAATAAAATGAATTGTACATTATAAAAATTAAAAGTAGTTATTCACTATTTAAACTTTTATTTTGTGAATTTTTAAAGAAAAAATTATAAAATGTCACTTGTCACAATTCTAGATGGGTAGTTATGTAACACCAAAAAGGTGTTGCACCAAATCAAATCATGTTTCCCTTCGTATATAGTATAGATAAAACTAATTAAAGGGCTCATTAAATCACTGTAAAATATAGAGGGCTTGATAACTAATTAACTCAAAAACAATGGAGAAATAGCATAATAAGCCTAACAAGTATATTATGTTGCACCCTTGTTTTGTGGATTTGTTGCTAAATATGTTTTGTAACCAGCGATAGATTTTGTAGACACTTACTGAAAGAGTGACTAGTCATTATTCAGCACTTTGCGGCCATAGGTCGCATATTGTTCCATAATAACAAGTTCACAAATTATTTCTAACATCTACGTATGAAGTTCAAGATACAGATACCAGCATGGTGCTTTTATTTAATAAAACAAAAAAGTGAATATCCCACATATTTAGCAGCAGAGAAATTTTTTTTTTTTTTTTTTTTTACTTTTCACCATAATGTTAAGTGTTAGACTTATATGATCCTGGAAAAACAAAAGTTGACGACATATCCATACCTGTCAAGTGGTTTGTATGGAGATCTAGTGTCTCAAGCATGGTTAAATTTCCAATCTCTCTTGGTATAGATCCAGTAAATTTGTTTTCAGACAACTGTAGAATTTGAAGCTTGGAACATCCAGATATACCCGATGGAATTTGGCCATATAGATTGTTTTGATTAAAATAAATCACTTCGAGCTCTTGGAGGTGGCTGCACATATTCGCAGGAAGAGTGCCAGATATATTATTTTTCCCAAAAAATACTCTACTAAGGGTCGAGATGTTGTATAATGTTGATGGAATGATGGCGGCCAGTAGGTTATTGGCTATGTGAAACCACTTCAACTTTTGAAGATTACCAATGTCCAATGGAATATTTCCTTGTAGATGATTATCACGCAAATAGAAGATCTCAAGCTTTGATAAGTTACATAGAGAGGGCGGGATACTGCCTGCAAAAAAGGTCAAAAAATAGTAAGCTCCCGAGGCAATTTTAAGCCGTAAAAATGTGATTATAACTGTTGCAAGTTGTATATAGTTTTCAATTCTAGACTTTGTAACCAAAATGGCAAAGCATTGGGCCTCTTTGCATCTAGAACCCTGACCGTTCAAGCACATAAATTTCAATGTTGGAACCAAAACCCAACATCCATGTATAACAAAGTAGATGTCACGGTTTATCAAAAAGTACAACTCCTAAGCATCCAGAAGTGAAAGCTTAAGAGTTTTGGGTTTGAGGTTATTTTCCTCACAGCATAAATTTTACGATTTAAAGACTCAATCAAGAAGTTGAGAATCGAATTGTCGGAACTTTTAAAGTTCAAAATGTAGCTAAGCCAAAAGAGAATACAATAAACCTAAATCTTACCAGTCAAGTCATTATTATCCAATATAACTCCTTAAGCAACTTTAGGTCCCCAATCTCTCTCGGTATCGGTCCAGTGAATTGGTTGTGTGACAATGACAATATCCCAAGTTTTGAACATTTGCCAAAACTCGATGGGATTTGGCCTGTAAACTCATTGCCAGATAGGCTAAGCTGTTCTAGATTAAAAAGATTGCCAACCTCGTCTGGAATCATTCCTTGTAGAGAATTAAAAAAGAAAGTCACTCTCTTAAGCTTTGAGATATTCCAAAACAATGGTGGGATGGTACCTGTAAAGCTGTTATTTGCAAGGTGTAGGTTTTCAAGGTTAGGCAATTCATCCAGCCATGTGGGAAGCCCTCCGCTCAAGTCGTTGAAATTTAAGTTGATATCTTTGATTCGGCGCAAACGAGCCATTTCCTTGGGGATACCGCCAGACAAGTTGTTGTTACTGAGGTCAAGAGAAACGAGGAAGGAGAGATTTCCAATGCTTGGGGAAATGGTGCCTAGTAGGTCCATGTTTGATAGGTTCAAGGTGGCAACTCTTCCGTGGCGATTGCAAATGACTCCAGTCCAGTTACAAACATGTGTGACGGAGGAGGACCAGCTAGTAACAAGGGCTTTAAAGGAAAGAAGTGCATGTTCATCAGTGGTGATGTTGGTTACCGCACTCACGGCTGAGAAACTCAAGATTAGAGCCAAAAATACTACAGCTGCCACAGCAAATGGGAAGCAACGAAATCTCACCCTAAGGCAGTAAAATGGCATGCCTGGCAAAGCAGTTGAAGTTGAGTCATATTTAACATGAAATATGTTCGTCAGGGTCTTGTTCATACCCCTTTCTTTAGGTAGAAAGGACCCAAGACTATGACCCGTGGTAGACATGCATTTATAAGACTCAAACTTGTGAAAGTCTGAGTCGTAATTATTGAAAATCTGCAATCTAGATGCGTGTAAATTTAGCAGGGTGTACTGTTGTTTTGCCCAGGTCTTTAATTGTTTGCTGGATTAAGCTTGAAAGTCTTGAGTTGAGAAATCTCATCATGTTACCATGGCAACATGCTACCATAGCTTGGCAATGGTGCAAATGGTCCAATGGCTCTAATGATTGGAGCCGATGGTCTAAGAATATGCAATATTACTCAAACCAACATTGGCCTATCGCCTCCAACCTTCACTCCGGGGAGTCACATATGTACCTAGAAATGACAAGATGGTGTTGTTAAAATTTCTAACTGCAAGCGGAATTTATGCGGTCCCCGGCATTAGATAATCTCCTAAAATCTGTAATGGAAGGAGAAATCTTTTTTACTTCACTTTTAAAAGAAAAATAGAACGTCTAGCGAGTTTGAGCCTCACGTTTTGAAGTTTACTAAACCATCACGAACGCTGCGCATACGACTTCTAAAGGTGTTATAGCTTTGATTATTTTTCTTACAGTCATGCAAAGAAGAGATTACTTGGACTGATACACAGAAGTCATTGCAGCATTGGACCTTATTTGCTTGAGAGACGAGCTTCTTGGAAGCTGAAGTGTACTTGAGTGTTGCCGTAGCTTTCTAAAGGATGCATATGCCTTGACCATTAGCACAAGAATGGTCTCCCTTCAATCCATTCTTACACGAACAGATGGGTTCCTACATTCATATGGACCGCTATCTTCACATTGATTTCTAACTTGTAATTTGGGAAACACCTCTTTTGTCTTTGCTAAGAATTTTCAAAAGGATGTTTCAATGTTAGTAATTGTCAAATGTAAGGAAAATAACACTGTACATAATTGGACAATTTGTTGTCAATTACGTATTAGAGGAAAATAGAGAAAAACATACATTTAGCAGTTTTCATATTCAGTTTTTCAGTGGGCGATTGCTGCACAGGTTAAAGCCAATCTCATAATAGGCAGCAGGGAATGTTGTTTGGAGCTAGCAGCAAAATGCTCATCTCTTTCCTTCTTTACTTATTTTTGTTTACACCGGTTAGGCCACTGAGGTTACTACCGATCTCGCGCATGCTTACCTTAGATTGCTTTTTATCAAATTAATATCATGCATATGGCACAGTGACTAGTACCGTATATCTATCGATACTATATGTATATAGGGAATACTCCTTTTAGGGTAATATTTTTGTTCTCAAGCTATCTTGTTCGCACCCATGGGCCTACTATGGGTCTCCTTTTGTGCGACATGTCGATATCGTCAACGGTCAATTTTTTAACGCTTCCAATCGGTCAAAGTGCGCACGCTCAAGTCACGCGCAATTTTTTTGCTTTTTTTTTTTACGATTCTTCGTCCTATTTTTGCGTGACACATAGTCGCTAGTGTAACGACGTCGGCGCGTCTCAACTTACGCAGACCCATTTAGCATCAATCAGTCGTACGCCTTCCCTCATGGGGGTCGGTCGGTTGCACACCTTCCCCCATGAGGTCGGCGCGCTTTTCTCGCGGGGGGTTGGCCACGGCCTTCCCCTTTAGGGGGTCGGCATGCCTTCCCCTTTAGGGGATTGGCTTGCCTCTCCGCCAATGCATTCACTCCTCTTTGCCTCAACCATGTGTCGTCCACAATACCCGCCGTCGCTTGCGGACGTGTGCCGTGTCCATAATACCGATCGCCGCCCGTGCGCCGGCTCCGCGATGTTTGTCGCTTGCGGCCACGTACCGTCTTTGTAACCCCCGTTGTCACCGATGCACCAGTTCCACGACAGCCCTCGCCCACTACAAGAAAATTAACCATTAGCGGCGGAAAAATTCCGTCGCTAAATGTAGAAATTCTGTCGGTAAAGCCTTTAGCGACGGAAATTCTGTAGCTAACGTTCTGTCGCCTAAACCCTCGTCGCTAAAGGTTTTATCGACGGAATTAGTATTCCATCGGTGAAGCCTTTTTCATTAGCGACGGAAATGGTCATCCTTTAGCGACGGAATTTCCGTCGCTAAAACTATTTTCCAATTTTTAGAAAATTAAGTTTTTTAAAAATAAATAAAGAAATATAAATATATTTTTTATGCATTTTTTAAAAAATTACCATTAGCAACGGAAATTCCGTAGCTAATTCCGTCGCCAAATTTTGTGTAGGAAAAATTGTCCGTCGCTAATTCCGTCGCAAAAACCATAATTAGGAGCTTAATAAATTTTTCCATCGCTAATTCCATCGCAAAAACCATATTTTGGAGCTGAATATATTTTTTCGTCGTTAATTTTGTCGCAAAAACGCATATTTAAGAAAATTTACGTCACTAATTCCGTCACAAAAACAATATTTAGGTGCTAAATGATTTTTTCCGTCGCTAATTCCAGCGCAAAAATCATATTTATGAACTAAAATTTTGAATACCACTAAAAGTTAACAATTAAGTTAACAAATATTCAGCATTTGTTGAGTACCACTAAAAGTTAACAATTGAGTTAATGCATCTAAATCAACCACTTGCTTGGTTACCAAAATGAACAAATATTCCTACAAATGTAACGTCAAATCTTGTCACATAAGGCATCATCCACCAAGCTCGTCGAATGTATCATCATTGCCATCCTCAGTAGCATCAGTCGCGGTAAGTTCGGCCTGTAACAAAGCAATTAAAGACATGTTAAATGATGTATCAATGTACTTGCATAACCGGGCCTAACCATGAATCCAACCTAAAATATGTGAGTCAAACAATGATGGAACTACAACAAATATTTGACAATATCCAACATGGTAGCTACAGCAGTCCCATGCACATCCACACCACCCCCTGCTTTGCACTCACATCCACACCACGCACACACACAGCATGTTGGCACACACACACACAGCAGGTTGGCACACACAATGTGCAGTCTTGAGCATCGGCAATGAAACGAGGCCCTAAGCCCTTTTACCCACCAAAACTAATTATGGCCTAGTGTTAATAAGAACTTATTTATGACCAAACTAAAACATGGGAAAGTCTGTTCAGGCTACTAATTATGGCCTAGTGTTAATAAAAACAAGCAAACATATGGCAAACTTAATTTGGGCATGGACAGAGCAAAATTAAGAGGCACAACAGTGTGAGACAAAGAAAATATCATTAGAAAGCTTCAGTTCCATCAAATCAGTGAAATTCAGTTCAAAGGATTTCAGGGAACAAAGAAAGGGCTCAAACATGCATCAAAACGAAGTAATACCCTATTTCTATGGTTGCCATTTTTCTGTGCATTAATATTGATGGTCTACTTGGGTTCCACTGCTACATCACCTCCACTGCTACAGCAGTCCCATGCACACCCACACCACCCCCTGCCTTGCACTCACATCCACACCACGCACACACACACGGCAGGTTGGCACACACACACACCCCGCACACCCCCTCCCCCTAGCAGTCACCATGGCTGTTGAGTCCATGTTGTGTAGTTACGCATAAATCCTTTGCGAAAAAGATGCAATTTTACCTCATCACCCTCTCCCCAATGCAATAAGTTACAATCCCTACACGGGCACTTTATCCTTTGATTATCTACAAATGCTTCGTTCTTAAAGGCAAATTCAAGAAATACTCTCACTCCTTCTCGAAACTCATCACTTAGCCCCCTACGATCATCCAATCTTTTCTCCATCCAACTACGATCAACTGACATCCTTGAATTTGGTTCTCAAAGGAACCCGTATACCTTAGTCAAGGATGATGAGGCTTGATGATCCGTACATAGGGAGGACGGATTGAGGATTGATCCTCAACTTGTTGCCGTCGAGCACCGTAGTCAGTGCATAACCGTCTTCAAATAATATCTCAGCAGAAACTGGTAATAACCAAAAACTGATAGGTTTAGAAATATCATGTAATGAAGCTGCAAATGTCTAATAGATGTTCCAACATGGACAAAATTAGTGGATGTCAGTCAAATACTCTTGACAATTTGACATTGATTCTTATTCCTTTCTATGCCCATATCCGGAACGAAGTGCTCCAAAGATTTTTTATGCAAAGAAGCTGTCTCATTTCGGATAAAAAGCTAAATAAGGTTGGGCAGCAATTCAAAGGCGAGGCAGTATTAACAAAATTTCTCTAAGTGTTGCAGTGAGGGTGGTGGGAAACAAAATTTCTCCAAGGAGGGAGGGGGTGGGAAACATAAAAGACATGTACCAAGAAAAATCTGCCACAATACAAATACAGAAGCTCATATAAGAATGGGAGATAGGAATTGCATGCAATCAAAAAGAAGAAGAAAAAAGAAAATTACCAGCGGAAGAGGGTCCTCCAGGGAGTATAACGCATTCACATTTACACTTGAACGCCCACATACAAGCTGCATGCGGCAGCTTCTCTCCCTCACACTCATGCAACAACACCCTCAAGACACTCACTCACTACTCCCACTAATGCGCACGCCCACAATACAGTATAGCTGCAGCCCCTTTGCTGTTGCTTCCCTTTCCCTTCTCCCTTTCACGCACACAGCCACCACATCTTCGCACACACTGCACCATCACCTCACCCCTCTCACCTGCGCACACACGCAACCAAAGTACACATACATGCTGCCCACGGCAGCCTTGCTTTTGAGTCCACGGTGCCGCAAAACTCACGCATGTTACAACCAGCCGAAACTCAACCTAATACACACATGCACTGCACTCTCAAACACACGCACACTTACACAGGTTCACACATCTACATGCACATATAAACCCACATATCCACACTTATATTCTCACAAACCCACAATAGCCGTCTCTCTCTCACAACCGTATCCCACCTAATGATCATGCCGTTTCTTTCCACGGCATCCATCAATCCTTCACGGCACTACCCACGCACGGCTTTACAGTACACACACATATATATAAATATAGTTGCTGCGGCATTTTCATGATCTACCCGAACCCATTTTTCTCTCTCTCTCGTGCCGTTTTCCCACGGCAATCACCACCTTTCACGGTCCTCCCTTGTCCCTTATTCATGCATAACAGCACATGGTCACAGCCACAATGGCTGTGACCTGCTTGTTCTCACTGTTCCCTCTTCAAAGCGCCAAAAACACGGTCACCATGGTGGTGACATGACTGCGTTATACTCCCTAAACATGTTTTTGGCCCAAAAGAGTTAATTTTACTGCAGAAATTACCAGCATAACCATAATTTTTAACTTTCAGGAGTAAAGCATAGTGGCCAAATCCCTCCCTGACTATATTCATCTGTCCATCACCATTATAAACTCATGCCTCATTTAATAAGAAGTCAAATTTGTGTTGAGGATGAATAACTAGATGCACGCGGGTGGATTTAGCCGTTAGCATACAGAATTGCTGCCTTATTACCTTAAGGTTTGCTTCAAATTTCCTGGGTATTGTGCAGGGGAAGTGAAGGCAGAAGTGCATGGTACTGCTGTCATGGATACTAGGACCATTAATATCTCTGCTAGGGGCTTTTAACATCTACACAGGCTTAAAAGCCTACCAAAAGAGAACAGCAAGGAGTCCAAGTCTTTGGAACTTTCTTTTCGATGCAGAGATCTCTTTGTTCGCTTTCTTCTACCTCTTTCAAGACAAATAGGAGCATTTGCAAAAGCAAGGAGTGGTTTCAGGGAACGATCCAAGCACACCCTCTAACCAAGTGCTTCCCCAAAGGGACAACCAAAAGGAGGTCTTGGTGGTGCCAAGCAGGAAAAACAACTCACTGGGGAACTATCTTGAACTAAAAAACATACGAGCTTAATTTAATTATCTCTGCTCCAGCAACGTAGGGCACGTAAGTTTTCGGTAGTAGCAACTCACACCCCAAATAAATTTATCCCTTGTCCCATCGCTCTACCACCACTGACCCAACCTAATCCCACCCCCTTGTCGCCAAATACAGCATAAACACAACCAGAAGTTATTACTTCATATCAAACATCAAACCTAGACCCTGTATTAAGCCTATTCTCCCACAACACTAGTAGCTGGTCACTAATACTCCCAAAAACTAAATCATGTCATTTGATATTAAGCCTATTTTTTTGCATTGGACCTGCTACATCAAATGTTGCAGATTATCAAGCCAAAGTAGTTGGATTGGTGGTAGCTTTAGGGTGACAAGAATGGGCAGATTATCAAGCAGTTGTTGCAGTGGAATCAACGTTTGCTTTGCTCAAATATTACACATATACAATAATGGATTAAAGTATCCATTCATTCATTCAGTCCAAGTTCCAACTACAACAACATATATCTTGTGAATATACACCTCACCTCATAGTCAAAGCATAATAGCAATAGAGTAGATTTTCCATTCGGTTGCTTTCAAGTAACAACAACAAGGGTTAATTAACTTTGCTTCTACTGTCTGAAACCCTAACGATTGAAATAAGACCCAAACGATTGAAATAAGAACCATAATTTGATTATACCAAAAATCAAAACCCTAACAGTCAGTGAGAACAAAACGGTTCAACCTTAAATAATTTCCATCAGTGAGTAAGAGGGCTTCGCACATACCTTCAGAGTGGGAGGGTTGGTGGCGCGAAGGTTGCCTCCACAACGGCGACGGGGGTGCGAGGGATGGGGGTACGGTGCGAAGGCTGCCGCCACAATTTCTCTTTTGTTCTGTTCTGTTATGTTCTGTTCTGTTCTAATCTTTTGGCCGAAACAATTTAAGTTTTTTTCTTTGTTTATTATGTATATTCTTCTATTTTTTAATAATTAGTAAATGCCTTTTTCTGTTATTAAAAATTGAAATACACATTTAGCGATGGAAATAATTCCGTCGATAAACTCCGTCACTATATTCCGTCGCTAAATTATTTGTGACGGAAAATTCCGTCGCCCACTTTTGCTTCCCGCGCATTTTTTCCCTCCAACATTTTATAGCGACGGAACCTAGTCCATCGCCCAATTCCGTCGAAATAGGTGACTTTTAGCGATGGAATGCATTACATCGCTAAATTCCGTCGCTAATAAGAAATTTTCTTGTAGTGTATGCCTGCGCCCATGCGCCAAATCCATGACACTCGCCATCGCGCTCATACGCCATTCATGCGTCACGTGCCTCTGGCACGATGCCCACTTTGGCGACAGCCCTTGGCATCATTCCTCGACAGACGCCGCCGCGCCCGTGCGCAACTTTCATATCATGTGCCCCTGGCATCATTCCGCGACAGACTTCGCCGCGCTCGTGCGCCACTTTCACGTCTTATGCCCCTGGCAGCATTATGCAATCGACATCGTCACGCCTATGCGCCACTTTCATATCATGTGCCTCTAATACCATTCCATGACACCTGTCGCCGCGCCTGTGCGCCGCTCCCATGTTGCGTGTCCCCAAGCACCGCACTTATTCACCACAACATGCGCCCCCGCCTTGGACGTGGAACATGCTTTGACCCACTCAACGGAGTGTGCAGCATTCCAAGAAGCTCCACTCGCAATGCTTCGGCATGAGAACCCTTTGCAGCAGGATAGGCTCACTCACAAAGACATTATCTCTGCCTGGGGCAACTTGCATGACACTAGGCACGCCCAAGTTGTAACTACGTTGCACCCACGTTACCGCTAGTCGTTGGTGCCCCCACGACGATGACCCCGGGTCACTCCAAGATGGGAGTAGGTCTTCAGCGGGCATCGCACCTAGTCTGCCATAAACTCAGGCGTGGGGACTCTCCCCCACCATTGTCAGGTTCTCTCCGCGTCTCTTGATGCACCCTTGTGCGGCTCAGCAAGGGCTTTGGACCAGTGGCTATGGCAAGGGAGTTCTCTGATCATGCCAACGTTGTGTGGTCAGTCTTTCCAGATAGGCATAGCGACGTTGTGTGGGACAAGCAGCACGAATACGGGAACCGACAATCCGAAGGAGCACCGATATCTGTGGACCCCTGGTGACGTGTCATTCTCTGGGGACGACACATATCAACTTATGACACAGGCATACCTTTGCTTATAAATAGAGGACTTTGGAATTCATTTTAAACACACACAATTCTCATTCTGACAAAATTCATTTCTCATTCTAGAATCCAGAGCTACTAAATTCTAGAGAGAGAAACGCAATTGGACATTGGACCGTGACTTGGATCGTACCTTGGACTGTCGACTGTCAGTCCTGTTCGTCTCAGCCCTCGTCTTCACAGTACTACCACTCCTCACGGCCTGTCTGGGAAACCTTGCTCTCTGCCCTTACTGCACCCTCACTGTCTCCCACTATTGGCAACTGACTGGGACTGTATCTGTTGTGGCACTCCATGTAGATACGAATCCACTTTTCCTAGCATCAACTTCTTTTGATGTTACATAATTACCTACGTAAAATAATGACATGTGTCATTCTAAGAAAATACCTGAAAAGTGACATAAAATAAAAAAATTAAATAGTAGCTACTTTAATTAAAAGGATATCTTTGGGTTTCACATTTTATAATACTTATATATCATACCTGATTTTTTTTTAATAAATTTCAATTTAACTACTTTACTTTTTTACATGGGACCATTTGAAATTCATTAAAAAAATATAGTCGATACATATTCTAAAAGTCAAGCTTCATATTATAAAAACTTCATATTACTAACTTCATTTTTGCACACGCATTGCACATGCAAAAATGTTGACATTTGGTATTCTATAAAAAAAATTATATTTTTTATTTTAAAAATGACACAAAACAAAAGCTTAAATAGTAAATAACTACCTAAAAAGACGTGTTTGGTTTCTATAATTTAAAATGTATTTCACCGAATAAATACTTATACATGATGCTTATTATTTTAACAAAATTAATATTATTAACTTTATTTTTACACAAGCCTCACAAGTGTGCCGCGGTGGCTCGTAAAGAGAATGACCATTTTGGTGGAACACCACTTTTGGTGTTACATAAATAACTACTTAGGATGATGACGCTTGGCATTTAAAGGAATTTTTTATCAAAAAGACCAAAACAAAAACTTTAAATAGTAAATAACTAACTCAAGGACATGTTTGGGTTACACAGTTATATATCATGCTTATTTTTTTAACAAATTTAAATTTAATCACTTTATATTTGCAGGCGCATCGTATGTGTCACAAAAACTAGTTGATTATTAACAAGAACTCTCTGCAAACTAGTTGCCTCTCTGTCTGCTAGGTACATCATAGTATTGCCCCCTTTTTTATTTGAATATCTTTGAAGTATAGTTTGTTTAGACCGTAACTCAAACCATGTAATAAAAATGGTATTGCATTAGTATGAATCCGTCACACCCACGTTAATTTACAGATGAAGCATTCAAAGAACAAATAGAACCGTGCATACAAACATATAAAGTAGGAGCAGTAACTGACTCCTCTTAAGATGTTGCCACTAACAAATAGCAAACTATCCACTACTGCCACTAACAAAGCAAAGATCGCATGATAATCTCTTTAGGTGACACCTCACCAAGTAAAGAAATTGACTTATTCAAAGCTAAATCAAACTAACTAGAAAGTAGTCGGTCAGTAAGATGCACTAATTTTAACACTCTCCCTTAGTGCATGCTTACAATCAATCACCCCAAGTGCATCTATGAACATCTTGATCTCCGGTTTGCACATTTTCTAAGGTAATTTCTGTCCAACCACCTTTTCTCTGACAAAGTGACGTTGAACTTCAATGTATTTCATGCAAGCGTGAAACACAGGATTTTCTGCGAGCTTTATGGCACTTTCGTTGTTGAATAGGAATAACGTATTTAACTTTAGCATATGCCACTGATCAATCTTTTCAGCCACGCACACTCCTGCGTTGCCATTGTTGTTGCTACGTACTTTGCTTTTGTGCTTGAGAAAGTTACATTCTGCTACTTTTTGCTACACCATGAAATTGCAGCTAAACCTGTACCAAAACAGTACCCAATAGTTGATTGTCAACCATTTACATCACCTGCCCAATCTGCGTCGACAAAGCCATTCAAAAGAAAGCTATCACTTTTCTTGTACCTCAACCCATATTGTATCAGATAACGCAAAATCCTTTTTGCTGCATTCAAGTTAGGAATTTGAGGCTTGTCCATAAATTGAGAGACAACTCCAACTGAATATGCAATAACTAATAACTGGTCTAATGATGGTTAAGTAGATCAAACTTTCTACAAGTTGTCGAAACTTTCTTCTTTCTCCCATCAATTTCCCTTCATCTTTCTTCAACTTCAGATTTAGTTCCATAGGAGTTGACAACGATTGGGACTCTCCCATATCGAAACGCTCCAACAAGCTCTTAGCATAGCCTTTCTGAGAAACAAAGTACCATCTTCTAACTTCTGTACTTCCAAGTCAAGAAAGCATCCAAGTTCACCTAAATTTTTCATCTCAAACCAAATTGATAACTCATTTTGTACGCATGAAATTCCAACATAATCTGTAACACCCCGCACTTTTTTGAGGCGTTAGAAATAATTTTGAGCGATAAATAATTATCGATTAGTCTGAAAAAAAAATAGAAGGGAAATAATTTTGGGCGATACTTGGATATTAGTAAAGTGTGAAAGGTTAAAATGAGATTGTTTGCCTGACTGTTAGAAGTCTTATTAATGGTGTAGAGTTTAGTAAATTCTAATAATAGTATGCACATGTTACATTAAAGCCTAGCGGAGCCCTTGGTGAGAGTTCAATGGGCCTACGGCCGGTCACTGATCTAGTTCAGGGCCTAGCCGTGGGTTTAGGTCGTGACATTATCATCACCCGTGATGATCATGTCATCAACATACAACAAAACTACCATGTGTTTCCCTGATTCAATCTTAATAGACATACTAGAATTTGAATCAGAAACTTTGAAACAACATAAAGTAAGATATTGAGAAACTTTACAATACCATGCCCACGGGGTCTGTTTTAAGCCATATAATGCCTTCTTGAGCCGAAAAACATAATGATGGAATTGCTTGGAAAAAAATCCTTGTGATTGCTCCATGAACATGTCACGATTTAACTCACCATAAAGGAACGCATTTTTGACATCAAGCTACGGCGTCAACTTCCATCCTTTGTATGCTGCCAAAGAAATAATAGTTCTAACAGTTACCATTTTTGCAACTGGACTAAACGTCTCATTGTAGTCCAACCCATAGTGTTGAGAAAAACCACGAGCCACCAAGCAAGCTTTAAATCTGTTGATTGTTCCATCCGCCTTCTTTTTTCAGTTTGTAAACCGTTTACAAGTTACTGGCTCAACATCTTTTAGTTTTGGTACGAGCTCCCATGTGTCATTTCTTAACAAAACATTTTTTTCTTCTTGCATAGCTGCTTCCCATTCCGGAATACCCTTTGTTGCTTCATAACATGATGACTCACTGTTGTCCACTGCTCTTAAAAGAAACATGAACTCAATCTTTCAAATAACCAGGCTGCCTCTTCTCTCTAGCTAATCTTCTTAAGGCACACCGTACTTCATTATCATTCTTTGAAGTTGAAGAATTTAGTATGCCTTCAGAACTTTCGGCACTCTCTCTTGCTATGAAATCATCTTGGCGAGTGGAGCATTCAACATTCTGAGAAGACATCTCTCTATTGGGTGAATCAATACCTTTTTTCGTTAGCTCAAAATCACTATCAACAACTTAATGACTAATTTTTGTGGACTGTAGTACAAAAACATTTCATCAAACACTACATTTCTCGACGTGATACATCTCTTTGTTATTGGATACATGCACCTCCATCCTTTCATGTTTTAAGTCATAGTCTACGCAAACACTTCTTCGATTTGAGGACCAATTTCGTTCTGTCGCTTTTGGGAACATGAACAAAGCAAATAGAACCAAATACGCAAAAATGACACATCAGGCTTTACTTTATATAAAAGATCAAAAGGAGATTTAATGCGTAACCATGGTGGAAGACGATTTATCACATGACATGCACATCGCATTGCTTCAGCCCAAAGCTCTTGAGAAAGATTATTTGCATGTAGACAAGATAAACTGAATTCTGATAGGTGTCCTATTTTTCTCTCCGCAACCCCATTTTGCTGGGGAGTTTTAGGACAAGTCATTAGTCGGTTTATGCCTTCGGCGTCACAATGTTGAAGAAACTCACTAGACATGAATTCTCCTCCATTATGAGTCCTTAAACATCTAATCTTTGAGTCAAACTCCCTTTTAATAGTACTTTCAAACTCCAAGAATTTAAAAAAAGCTTCATTTTTCTCATTCAAGAAGTACACCCATGAGTATCTGGAAAAATCATCCGCAACGACCATCATGTACCGAAAACCACTATAACTCGGTGTTCTTATTGGCCCCACTAGATTTGCATGAACCAGTTCAAAAGAACCTTTTTTGCGATTTGATGATTTCTTAAAAGGAAGGATGTGAGATTTTCTTGTATTGGTATCCTTGGCAGACTACGCCTTTTGGAAAGTCCTTTAATTTACTACTGGAACACCATCAATCAGCTACTTGGATGAAATCTGCTGCAGCATTTGGTATCCTACATGGTCAGGCCCAACCTTGTATGCCAAATTGAGGCACCAACATTTTTCTCCACATAGGCTTCGACTGCAAACATGACAAACAAGGAGTTTTTTTTCTCTCCGACAACAAGAACATTAGCAGCTATATTCTTCACATAATCCAGAATTTTCACATCTTCGAGACCGAACAACACGTACTTTCTGGAATTAGTGATTTGGGAGACTACTGAAACAAGATTTTTCCTTAATCCCGGAACATGATAGACATTGCTTAAAACAATATCATCTTCCTTCAACCTTTTTGATGTGATACTCACACTACCTTCTTTCTCCACAGGATGCACAGAATTATTAACTGTGATGATCACTTTATTCCCACTATGTTGATGTAGCTATGAAAATAGCAAATCATTTCCAGTCACATGATGTGAGTAGCCAGAGTCAATGATCCACTCCTTCTCATAGTTGACAGAGGCTGAAAATGCAGCACTTGTATTGGCATGAGCTTCTGCTACTACACACTTGAAAAGCATTGCCCCCATTTTGGTTGATCAGAAGCTGCATCAGTCACCATGTTTGCATTCTCATCCACAAGCTTCACACGACACATTCTTTTGACGTGACCAAGCTGTTCACATCTGTAACACCATATTCTTCCATCTAAGCCGGTTATTCTTCTCCGGATGCGAGCTTTCTACAGCATTCTTTTTACCACCTATTGCTTCCAAGAAATGCTTTGACTTGGAATACTCTTTTGAAAAGAGAGCATCATCGGATTCAGTTTGTAAAGACATTTGCTTTGCCAAGGCTTCTTGATTGGAAAGTAAATTCTCTAACTCCTTCACTGATGGCTGACGAGCCCACCCTTGCACAGAGGTTACAAACGGCATATACTCTTTCCTGAGACCACAAATAAGATATCATTGCAACCGTGCTTCACTGACAGGCTCGTCCGCATCCAACTCTGAAATTTCAGAGAATATATTTTTAATTTTTAAAAAAATAATCTAAAATGGACATAACTCCTTGCGTCAGCCAGCAAGCTCATTCTTAAGTAACTGTAGTCTAGCTGTATTCTTCTTTATAAACAACCTCTCTATAGCTTTCAATACTTCCTTTGGTGAGTGCTCATCACGAATGTGATCAATATGCTCATTGCTAATTGATGTTCTCAGAGAAAAGAAAGCCTTTCCACACTTGATCCTCCATTTCCGTCTTGGTTCGGCATTTTCCGGAGTGTCGTTTGGAATATTCAAATCAACGCCGTCAACTAGATCCCATAGATCTTGACCTTGAAGGTAATAAGCTTCCATGCACAATCACCAATAATTGTAGTTTGTGCCTACAAGTTTTTCCATACCATAATTAATTTGTTGAGTTACTTCCATTGTTTTTGGTTTCCATCACTACACAAAGAGTCTAAGAGACAAAACAGCAAACGCCTCTTCTGCACACCTGACACCACGCGAAGTTAGCATTTCCAACCTGGCTCTGGATACCATAACAAAAATGGTCAGATTGCAGAAGTATGATTCCGTCACACCCACATTTATTTACAGATGAAGCATTCAAAGAACAAAAGATTACAGAAGAAGAAACTGTATTTCTTACTTACCCACCAAAATAGAACCGTGCATACAAACATATAAAGAAGGAGCAGTAACTGACTCCTCGATGCTGCCACTAACAAATAGTAACAAACTATCTACTACTGCCACTAACAAAGCAAAGATCACATGATAATATCTTTAGGTGACGCCTCACCAAGTAAAGAAATTGACTTATTCAAAACTAAATCAAACTAACTAGAAAGTAGTAAGTCAGTAAGATGCACTAATTTTAACACCATGCACCACGGAGAAGTATACATTTGCTAACACCAATATTCTCTGCCAAAAAGACCTAAACACCTCTGGAACTCTCAGGCAGTCGTTGAAGGGAAGAGGAAGGGCCACTCGTTGAAGGGAAGAGGAAGGGCCATCCCGTCAGGGTTCTCTTTATGGGTTATTTTGAATTTTTTTTTTCTTGCACACTTCTTGTGTTTTTTGTTTTTCTTCATTTTCTTGTGCCATTGTTCGGTCCAAATCTACGATTTGTTGTTAGGGATTTGGTTTTGAGGGCATTACTTGGGGGTCATCATACCTGAAGTGATGACTAATTGATGCAGTCGCAGCAATTTGGTTACGAAAATATCAAATTGTGATTCTGTGGTTGTTTATATGGGGGCTTGACCATTGGTGGCGTGAATGTTTTGCTTGGTATTTCCACCGATTATGGTTTGTTCGGTTTGTGCATCAATTTGGAGGATGGTTTTCTATAGGCTCGTTATTTGGTGTGTTTATGGTCAGTTTGCTTGCCTCGTTTGTCGGAATCAGCAGTTCAGTAACGCATTACATTAAACTCCATTGGACGCCCACAAGAATAAGTTGGACCAGATATTTGATCTAAATCCAATTATAATGTAATCAAGTTGGATGAATGAGACAATTCTTTTGGAATGGATATGATCCTTGTATCTTGTTGGTGCAAAGAATTAGTATTTCAAGCTACTGCATGGGAGTCACTGAAATTAGATCAAATCAAGTCATTTATAAATAGATAGATGGGAGTACGACAAACAGCTTAATTACTAATTTTACTAGGAATGGTTCCAATGATTCCACGGCCACATGCAGCTACTTGTTCCAAAGAAGTTGAGAGATTTCCAATAGGAACGGGAAGGATGCTACTAAAACGATGTTGATAGCCCATCCTAGCTACATAGCTATGACTGCTCTTAGGTCCCACTTGAACGAAATGTCAAAAAAAATTCAACGGTTAAAGTTCAATACTACTAATCTGATCAACTCAAGGCGCACACGCCTCCATCAGCATAAATATTGTAGTCATTGATATTGGTGTGCCGCCCAACTCTGGGTCCAGACAGAGCTCCTTATAATGGGGGGAGTCCAAACAGAGCTCATTCCCAGCGGGGAACTTTAGCCCGAGTCCCCCTTGGTCTCTCCTCTTCTAGGAGGCTCCTTGTTCCATGACCTTTGTCGTCGTGCTCGAGCTCGAACCTGCGTTACTTGTCCCCATTACTATGCCCATCCTGGTGCCAAGGTGTGCCCCAGCAGCATCGTCCCCATGTTACAAACCCCCAACACCGCACCTATTATCGTGATGTTCGATCACGTATGAGCATTGTCTCCCCATTACATTCCTTCGACACTGCACCCATCGTTGGGTCTCCGCTCCATGCCTCACTGTCTGACTGTACCCGAGCGTCGCTCCTACTATACGTGCCCCGGCACTATTTCCCTCGATCGTGCCCATATGTTGTCACCACGACTTGTGCCCCTGCACAACACTCAGTAGCCTTGCACCCACATCATCTATATTGAGTGAGCCCACAGCACTCACATTTCCTGCTAAGCCCATGCATTATGCCACTACCTTACGGACATGCTTCAACCCATTACGTGGAGTGTGCAGCATCCCTGAGGTAGGTGTCTCCTCCAGGACACTACTTTAGAGAGCTCCGAGTGCTCAGGCATGTGGACTCCTCTCCCGCCAGGTAGACAACTTTATCAGGAAACTACCTTAGCACGCTCTAAGTGCTTGGGCACAAGGACTCATAGCTGGACCCCCCCCCCCCCCCCCGGCGAAGGGGATACTATACTCTGCCAGGGGTTTCGAGTGTTTCGGCGTGAGGACTCCCTTCCAGCCAAGTAGGAGACTCCTCCGAGAAACACTACATCGACCGTCGGGTAGGTGACTCCTTCAGGAAACCACCTTGACATGTCAGGCAGGCAACTCCTTTGGGACACTACGTCAGCCCGTCAAGTAGGCAACTCCTCCATGACAATACCTTGGCATGCTCTGAGTGCTCCAGCACAATGACTCACTACAAGATAGTCGACTCTTCCAGGGAACTATCTCTGCAGGGTGTATGTGACTAGTCTAAGTGATTCAAGCCTGGGGGCTCTTCATCGACAACCCTAAGGACCATGACCTCCAGATCATTCCAAGATGGGAGTAGGTCATGAGAGAGCATTGGGTCTAGTCCGCCTGGCAATGGGCGTCGGGCCTTCCCCATCGTTGTAATGTTCTTTGTGTCTCACGGTGCCCCCATGGGCTCAGTAAAGGCTTTGGGCTGGTGGCTAGATCAAGGGCATTTCTCTGGCCATAATGACGCTTTGTGAGCTAGTCTTTCTAGAAAAATACAGAGAAGTTGTCCTAGGCAAATCGAGTGAATATGTGATCCGATAAACCATGGAATACCAGAATATGTAACCCCCTCGACGAGTTGTCACTCCCAATGAGCTACGAGTCGCTTGCTTACATCACTTTTCCAACTCCAATAAATAGTGGACTTGACTATTCATTTTCAACAAAACAAAAGTCATTTGCATATTTTACCTTCTAACTGTGGAAATCTCAAAGTTAGAGAATTCTAGGGAGAGAGACTCTGGACTCAAAACCTTAACTTTGCACCCTAACTCAGGACCTTGACTCTAGACCAAAGCATTGGACTATTGACTGTCGTTGCATATTTATTTTGCACCTCACCCTCGCAACACTGCCACTCAGGCTCTAAATAAGAAGCCTTGGTCTCTGTTCTCGCTCTATCCCACAGTAGCACATTTGGCTTTTGACTTAGACTGCACTCCTTATAGCACCTCTAAGTATACAACGAACCCACATCACTGACACCATTTCCACTAGGGAGGTGAGCATCATAGTGTAGTCTAAGTGTTGTCCAACGCACCCAACTCATCATACCTCAGCAACGCAGGTTTAGCAGCCAAAGCCTCAACCCAGCCATTGAAGAGGAGCAGCACCTCGAGGACCAAGAGGATGTCAATGTCGTCTGGCTCTAGGCTTCTTTCGGGATGGACACGCTCGATATTATATAATCACCATCATTTATTTCGTAGTCCAGTGCATCGCTCCTACCACTACTGGTCTCCACAAATCTCAGTCATCTCACATAGCCACGATCCTATATGTGCAAAAATTGATACCACTCTTAACTTCGCAACTCTCAATCTCTCACACCATCATATGCGTGCCGAAGCTCTAAGGTTGGCCGCTTCTGCTCAGATCCAACCTTTTTGGCATGGGCTAGTTCTGGACACTGCACAGGTCCCATTGTCATGACCACCACTACTTCAATCCTCCAGGCCAAAAAAAAATGATAAATCTAAGAGGAAGGTTTAAAAACCAAAGGGCATCCTAGACGCTTTCAAAAATAGAGTCGAGGTTATGCGTCTGCGAGGATAAATTGAATTTTTCTTCATAGAGTGGACAGTAAGCAGAGGCTAGATAGCAGTTACGATCGTCACAAAATTTGCATTAAGGTAAATCCTAGTGATCAGTATATACTTGTGATACTACAATATATACTTGTGAACACTTTTAAATTGTTCATTTATTTTCGAAAACCTTATTAACCCCCCCCCCCCCCCACCCCCACCCCCTCTTCCACCACGAGAGACTGTTCTATTAGTTTCAGCAAGAAAAATAGAGATATAGAATGTTGGCGAGGCCATGCATGGCTCCCCTATTGCCGCAATGCAACTCCGTCACTGGTTAGAACACAAAATGGTGTCTCTTGAGGTTTTTATGAAATGGAGGCTCAGATTTGCGTTGCGATGTTTAACTTGCCTCAAAAGCTTAAGGCTTCGTTTGACAAAACGTTTTTTTTTTGGTTTTCAGTTTTTAAAGAGCAGTATAATTTTATTTTTTTTACAAAAACAAGTGGGTGTTTGATAACCCTTTTTTTTAATTTTTTTTTTTTTTTGTTGTTGTTTGGTAACCCTTTTTATTTTGACTTTTTTTTGGGTGGTTTGCAGTGGCGATGGTGGGGCATAGCGGTGGTCGACGGTGGTGGTGGCAGGCGGTTATCACCGGCAGTGGATGCCGGGGGTGGTGGCCGGAGGTGGCTGCCGGCCGGCGGTGGTGGTCGGAGGTGGCTGCCGGCCGGCGGTGGTGACCTGAGCCGGCTGCCGCCCTGTGGTAGTTACCGGCGGCCGGAGGTGGCTGTCGGGCGGCGGTGGTGGCCGGAGGTGGCCTCCGGCCAGCGGTGGTGGCCACCGCCCACCGTCGCGCCCGGTGGTGGCTGTCGGGCGGTGGGTGCGTTGTGGTGGAGGTCTAAAAAAAATGAAAGTGAAAAAAAAAAAGAGAAAGAGTTTTTTCCTCTTTTCTTTTACTCTACAATTTAAAAAGTGATTTTTTAAATTGAAAAAAAAATGGTTACCAAACGCACTTTTTTTTTCCAATTTTCAAAACTGAAAAAAAAAAAAAAAAGGGCGTCAAACATGGCCTAAGTTGTCAAGTAGTAGACTTATTCATTTATACAGGTCATTTTAGCTTATGACTTTTAATTGCTATGGAATTCCACTCTTACACGGGCTTCTCTTCGTCGTCTTCCCCTCTTGTATGACTTCTACCAAGTTCATGGGCTCTCCTCGGGCTTGAACCATCCTACATGTTCTTCTTTACTGTGCGCCAATCAACGTTCCTGCGGAATAGTTTTTCGCACCATTGCTTTGATACAATTTGCATGAGGACATAGACTCTTTAGCCGCATAATTATTATTGTTGGAATCAGGTACTTTGGATTTGAGGTATCTGATTCTCCTATCATTATTACTCTTAAGCATAGTTATCAATACCGAACGGTACGTACCATTTTTACCTTCTACTGGTACGGTACCGCTTACATTTTGTACCGGTCAAAATACCGCTCTGTACCGGTTATACCTGCCTGTACAGCAGGGACGGACCACCCCCATGACCGGGGGGGGGCATGGCACCCCTCACTATTTTTGGAAGAACACAGGCAGAAGATTCAGATGGTATTGAAGTGGAAGGAAAATAGAGTGAGATAAGGATATTCAAATGTAGAAATATGGGCCTAGTTGTCCGTGCTTCTTCCTTTCTTCTTCTTAATCTACTTTTTTGGACAGAACTATCGGTGTTACTTCATGTGAACCAGTTTCCGAGCTTAATTAGTGTCCTCTATAGCTCTGAGAAACATTTAACTGCCAAAGCTTCAAAGAGAGTGCCAAAATAACAGTGCGCCAAAATAACAGTGAGGGACATATTCATAACGGGTTTTTCATGTGATTTAAATTAGGCTCTGTTTGGATTGACGATACATGTCTTTGTGCTTGTATCTATTTTTATCTTATGTTTATTTCCGTAATGAATATTCACTATATTGTAAAACTAATTTATTAGGATCTTATTTTCTTGTGTCTTCTATTCTTTGCGCCCTATCATAATCGTTATCTTTGTCATTTTCTTAATTTATCTTCATTTTTCTAAATCCCAAATTTTAAATCTCCATATTACAAAAAAAAAAAAATTTAATAATAATAAGATTTTTTTATTTTGAAGTTTGTATTCTTATAGTTGGTTAACTTATACGTGACTAATGTACTCATCTAATTAATAATCACATTAGTAGTATATTTACATAGTAAGAGTTAAGCTTTTCTCATACAAAATTTAAAATTTATAGTTGACTAATCTTAGCAAGCTAAATAAATCACTATGCATGAAAATATATTGTTAATAGTCAAATTGAGCAACCTATTTTGTATATAACAGATTCAATAGTGACGTTAATTATAATGTGTTTTTTATTATTTCATATTTTATGTAAATTTGAACCTTCTGAAATGTTTAATGTTAGCCATTAAATTGTTTTATAATTTTTAGGCACCCCCCGGCCAGACTTTCTGGATCCGCCCCTGCGGTACAGGTGATATCGGCCGAAAACTACGTAACGGCCATGTACCGGCCGAGATATTCTATTTTGCACCGGTTCCTTAAAAAATATAAAAGTAACAAATTTTGTTAGAAATTTTGTAAATTGACCGTATAAAGACTAAATAGAAAAAACTCTCTAAGTTCTTTTATACCTATCAAAGCCTATGTAGCTTATTGCTCATAATATTCACCTAACTTTGATTTACTTTATACCTAAAAGTTTTGATCATATTCTTTCATCTATATGATGTACTGTTTTATACACATGTAGCGAGCACACACGTGCACACGTGCACACACCCAAAAACAGCTTATTCTTGAACCTGAAGACGTTATTATTGAACAAAAATTTTATTCTTAGATAAGAATTTGCCAATGAGATAGTTTAAAAGGGGGGATAATCCTAAATGACGTAAATTAATTAAAAAGTTATTTATTTTATTTGAAAATTAACATAATTCAAACTTTATAAGACAAACAGTTTATTTTAGAGGAGCTATTAGTAAAAAAAAATATATGTACATTTTATTAGTTAGCCAATGAATAAATATTACAAATGTATATTATTGATGAAAATTTTGAGACGATACCGAGACGGTACCGGTACCGGTACGTACCATCTTATGAATAAAAGGGTACACACTCCGTACGGTATTCATAACTATGCTCTTAAGAGCTGTCAGTTGATTCAGCCCAGAAACTCCCTTTGGTCTTGTACCAAACTATAAATTCAAATCCTCTTCAAAAATGGGATTTCTACATTTATTCTTGAATAGGATCTCATGAATATAGTTTAACCTTGCATATGGGAAGAGCGTCAAAACTTGAATTCGTGAATTTTATTGTCATTTGGCGAGACGCGCCCTCGTCCAGGCACAAATAGTTCAGCATGTTTTTCAATGCCTTGGTTTTACGGGCTTAGTGAGGGGGATTTCACGTTCCGAAATGACGTGAATTTTTGGTGGTACCCTCTGCACTTTGTCGACGTGCAAAGTTAGTTGCAATACGTTATCGCTAAAAGTGTTACCATAGCAGTGCCACCGGTGAACTTTAAAAACTGGTGAACTTTAAAAACTATTTTTCTTTACGTGAAAAAAAAGGAGCTTTGGAGCAAAAAGCCAGTAAACACCCCTTTCTTCTAGCCCTAGGCCTAATTTTCTAACTGTTGGGCTTACTTTTACATTTAGTCTAGGCTCTATTTCTTGTAGGTCTTGTTTTAATTTTCTAGTCCGATGTACTGGGCCCAAAATCCAATTCGATTGGCCCAATATAGTTTGTCTTGTTCAATTAGTCAGTTTAGGTTTAGCCTACACTAGAGTCCAGATTGGATTGAGAGTCTCAGTAGTGAGACTAGTCTTGATTTGAAAATTTACCCAATTTCAAGATTATCACGTGTGATTTATTAAAAAAACGTGGACTTCTTCCTTGAGAGTTGGTTTACAACTAAATTAGGTGTGGGAAGCTGTTATTAGGCACTCCATCGTGCCCTAAATTGGACTAGGAAGCTTCAATTGGGCATTCAGAGTTAAACCACATGCTCCACCGCTTGTGCGGGCCCCCGTCAATCTGCCCGCTGATGTTAGCCGAATGATTTTTTGCATTCTAGTTGCCGAGAATCGAGCAAGAGGATTCACAGTGGTTTTGTCTCGAGCTTATGGTATAGTTTGAACTTTTTATAATATTGTATTGCATATTTTCTAATAGTTTAAGCTTTTACGGTGTTGTAATACGTGGCTGTAACTTTTGACTATATACTAAACCTAATCTCTCATTTCTACTTGCGATGATATCTTGGCTATATCACACAACATATTGTCTTCTACATATTGGTCCCTTTTCTGAGCATCCCAGGCCAGGTTTATATATGGTGGGTTATGTACAAGGATCCTTTGTGTGAGAGAGACCAGTTCATCTGATTGGTCCACTCTACAAACTTTGTGAAGAACTTGTTGTTATGCCCTACGTAGATTCATCATTTCAAGTATTGTGATCCAAAGTCAGGGTGCTTAGCACAACTATAGCATCAACAAGGATAAAGTTCCTGTTTTAGTACACTTTCCTACACAAATACCTGGTATTGTACCATGTCTCAAACAAAGTAATACTAAAGAATAGTTTATGCAGGAGATGCAGTCAGCTCCAAACGATACCATCCTTACAAGTGATCAGTATCTTCGTACGATACCAGGTATTTGTGTATGAACTTAAGCTGTGTAAGACCCAAAATAAAATATAGTTAATTATTTTAATTTTCGGGACCAATTGTGTAGTTTTAATAATATTTTGGAATACTTTTGAATAAATAATGACATATCTTTAGGGGTCTTTTAAGTAATTTACCAAGTTTAAAAAAATAAAAAGACTGGGTAGGTCGTGTCCTTAAATTGAATTTGGGTCTTTCAGAGAGAGGAGAAGAAATAGAAAATTAGAACTGGAGGATTTCAACCTTCTACTCACAATTGGTAAGTGATCGATCATAAACCTAAATCAAAATATAATTGATTTGAAGATTTTTTAATATTAGCGGTTGATTTTATCAATTAGGTTTGATACTTTCGGAAGGTTACGCAACCTTGCGAATCTTGTAGCGTGAATTGAGGTAAAGGTTTCATGTACAGATCCGCATCATTATGTCACGTTTTTCGATTTTGAATCAATGAAAGGATTTATCTTCTATCAAAATTATCGTTAAATGATTTGATTTATTATCAATTGTGTTTATCGAATTGGGGTTTTACTCGTCTTACAATTTTTCACCGCCGGTTGCTGTACACGCTGTTTTAGCCGTTGCCCATTTTTCTTTCTCTGTGCACGGTGGTTGCCCAGTGATATTCTAAACTACACATCATTGCCCCATCGTTAATTGCCTTAAGAAATTCAAGTTCTTTGGTAAAGAAGAACACTTAGCCGTACCAAGGAAAAAAAAATTGGTTTACCGCATGTTACTTTTTAGTTGGTGCAACAGTTTTGTCTTTCTTTTTACTCTCCGTATCGTTTTTTATAATTCGTGCTTATACGAACTCGGTTTAGAGCGATTTTGCTTCCTTTGCACTCGTCCTTTCATACTCTTCGAATTGAGTATAAAATCGAGTATTTTTCGAAATCATTAAGTTACCTTACTTGAAATACAAAGTTTTGATGTTTTGCGATTCTTATGCGTTTGATATATTTTGAAGTCCAATGGACCCCTTTGAATTGAACTAATGTTAGAACCTTCACGTGCTTAGGTTAACGTGTTGTCATGACATGATATGACAATTGCTACCAGTATGCAAATTTTGAACTTAGAACATTCACGTACTTAGGTTAACGTGCTTTACAGTCACGTATTACGTGATTGCATCGTATTCGATTATTAGTTCAATTATTCGAATGTGTTCCTTTAACTTTGACTTTGATTTGATATTTGACGGATTGGAATGTCCGGAAGTGGGATTATTGGTCGTGCTAAGATTTTCAATCGTCTTTGCACTTTGTTGTCATATGTTTTGTTGGACTCAGCTATATATTATTAGATACCTGCGTTGTACTCCGTGGGTGTGTGCGTGTGATCTTTGCTGGGCTTTGTGCTCACTCCCCTTTCTCTTCCCATTTCAGGTAATTAAGCTGAGACGGTTTAGAGGAGTTAATAGCATTATGATTAAGCTTGGAGTAAACTTTAATTGATAACTTTCTTAGTAGCTTTGATATAAGAACCATGTAATAGTTTTTTGATTTAGTGACTTTTGGTACCCCAATGGTTGGGAAATAATTATTGTTATCAAACTTCCGCTGCAATTATTAGACGTTGATGAGGAACTTGAATGCCTTTTATTTCAGATATGATTTAGAGCTCTGATTACCTCTTTGAGGTCACATTTTTTGTAAGATGTTTTGAGTATCATATTTCTCGTAAGTAGGAATATTTTGAAATAGTATATGTAAGTCCGCCTCCGGGTCGGGGCGTGACAAGCTGAATCCTAAATACTTGTTATCGTGAAGATCAGACAACATGTACTAGCTCGCAAACATCTTGAACTGTGTGTATGTGGGTGAGAACGTGCGTCTTTACGACGAACGAAGCCGAATTACTATACGAGTGTCACCGATGAACTTTAAAAATTATTTATTTTTTTACGCGAAGAAGGAGCATCGGATCAAAAAGGCGATAAACATCCCATTCTTCCGGGCCTTATTTTATAAATGTTGGGCCTAATTTTACATTCAGTCTAGGCTCTATTTCTTGTAGCACTTGCTTTAATTTTTAGTCCAATCTACTGGGCCTAGTCCAAAATAGTTGGCCCAGTCCAGTTTATCCTGTCTAATTAGTTAGTTGAGACAGTTTAGGGCTTAACCCACGTCAGTCTAGATTGGATAGAGAGTCTGAGCAGTGGGATTAGTCCTGAGTTGAAAATTCTACCCGATTTCAGGATTATCATGTGTGATTTATTGAAAAAATGTAGTCTTTTTCCTCTAGAATTGGTTTACAAATAATTAGGTGTGGGATTCTTGACTAAACCGACCGGATTACTTTAAGGGCATCTTGGTCCTTACTGTCTTATGCACTCCTGTCTCTTCGATGTGATAAGGATGATCAAATGGTCTCCTTTCGTATTTCTTCTGCTCCCAAGCCTTTATACGAAGAACGCCAAGCTGCCCCAAAAGGGAGTGCCGGTGAGAGAGAAATTCTCCCAAAAGGCTTCAAAAAAATTTCTATGGGGTACAAATTAGCAAAAGGGAGGGTGAGAGAACTAAAAAAAATATTTAATTTGCTCTATTTATATACGTGCGATTTCATCTTCTAATTTGGATAATCCAAAGTCAATGATCAGACTGTCCGAGTTAAGAAGTATGATTCTCTACCACTCCTGTGTGTCTTCTATTTCTGTATTAGATTATAGTAGTCTCATTTTAGATTAGATTTCCTTCCCCTGCGACTAAATTTTGGTCTGTGGTAAAATCAAAAATATTCTCTAAACCTAGAAGAAGTTGGTTAAGGTTAGAATTCTATTACGATTAGACTTCTATAGCAACTAGAAGAGTTGATGAAAATGAGTTCTTTTAAAGCATTTAACCAAAAGTTTGAATTTAATTAGACTTCAAAGGTGATACAGACCAAGATTTACGTCACCTCCCCTAGTCAGACGAACTACCAGCTTTTGATCCCAGCTTATCTGATCCAATATGTAGGGGCATTCAACCCTCATTGTCGAATTTAAATCATATAAGGTTTAGCTTAGGTTTTGTTCGCCTTTATTTGTATGTTTGAATATTTTTTATTTTTTTTTGGGTAAAATTCGTGAAAATCACAATTAAACAACTTAGAGACCATTTAGGGTATGACGAGGTGCCTAATAACACCTTCCGGTCATATGAATTAGTCCCCGAACCTGAATCTTGGGTTTTATAGATTAGGAAGCATTAATTGGACATTTAAACTCGAATTTAAGGTTTTCTTTGTTTTTCTTGTTAATTGTTAAGTTAACCCTCAAAAAAGAGATGCGACTCGAAAAGACCTAGTCTTTTCCGGATGCGCGTCGTCACAAAGACGTTTATTTAAAACGGATGATTTCTTGCATTTAAGTTGCCGAGAACGGAGCAAGAGGATTCATACCCGTTTCTGAGCTTATTGTTTAGTTTGAACTGGTTGTAAATATTGTATGGTCAATTCTCTAACAGCTTAAATTTGTACGGATGGTACTATGTGGTTGTAAATTTTGACTGTATAGTAAACCTAGTATCTCATTTCTACTAGCGATCATATCTTGGCTATATCATACAACATATTGTCTTCTACATATTGGTCCCTTTTCTGAGCATCCTGAGTTTATATTGTAGGTCACGGACAAGGATCCTTTGTGTGAGAGAGACCAGTTCATCTGATTGGTCCACTCTACAAACTTTGTGAAGGACTTGTTGTTATGCCCTACGTAGATTCATCATTTCAAGTATTGTGATCCAAAGTCAGGGTGTCTAAGAACAATAATTATAGTATCAACAAGGATAAAGTTCCTGTTTTAGTACACTTTCCTACACAAATACCTGGTATTGTACCATGTCTCAAACAAAGTAATACTAAAGAAAAGTTCATGCAGGAGATGCAGTCAGCTACACATGATATCAACCTTACAGTGTTCAATATCTTCATATGACTTGACATATAGCAACTCGTAAATGTTTTCTGACTTTATCTTCGTGAACTGCATCAAGGTAGGAAATTAAACTGAATCCTAAATACTTGTTATCGTGAAGATCAGATAACCTGTACTAGCTCACAAACATCCTGAACTGTGTGTTTATATGTGAGTGACAACGTGCATCTTTACGGCCATTGAAGCCCGAATTACGAGAAGAGTTTTGGCTACAAGCAATATACCCAGCACACATCACACGCAAGCTGTTCTGAGGATTTGAATACATGCTAAAGCTCAAGACGATTAGCTGCAGTCATAACCCATCAAGCAAGATGCAATACAAAAGAAGCAAGTACATGAGAGAGAGAGAGAGAGAGAGAGAGATTCATAATATGCGCATATATAGTGCAAATGCCATGCTCAGCAATTATATATATATATTAATCTGCGAAAAAAAAGAATATGTTCAACGGATTCAGGCATCAGTGAAACACCATATGGCTCACTTCGCAATGTCCAACAACCCTAAGTCCGTGTACGCACGGAACAGTGGCGATTGAGAAGTATGCATCGCGATCTATCTTGCGCCTACCGAATATTACAGAAGATCGATAAGGGGTTAAGAGTTTCGGGGAAGAAAGAAAGAGATATGCGGATAGATTCATGGCTCTCGTTTGAAAAACGTAGGGGGAACCATGTCCTGCAAAAGACCATAGTCAGGAAGTTGGAGCTGCTGAAAAGGGGTTAGACTAGTCTGCTGGTAGATACTGCTAGTAGAATTAGTAGTAGCAGCGCCACCTCCACTATGGTTGTAAAATGGAGCCATTTGAACGAGCAGTTCTTGAGGGAAACTTGGTCCGGTCATCTGTGCCGGTGTCATCATAGCAGCGGGGAACATTCCGGCAACATTTCCCCTTAGGGTCGCCGGCAGGTAATGGTTGTGCTGTCCTTCGTACGTCGTGATCACAATTGATGGATCTTGAAATGACCTCTCTACTCGCTTCTTCACAGTGCACTTCTGAGTAGTGCACCTGTAGTAACTTCTGCAACCACAGTTGATTCAAAGGGTTGTTAAAACAGGTGCGAACCAAACATGCGGTAATTGAAGAACCATGATTGTAAATTCAAAAGATGAACCATATTAAAGATGATAGTCTACTCCAAAATGAGTAAACAATGGAGCCATAAATTCTTGTGGCATTATATATATGTGGTCCTTTGTGTACTATAATTAATATCCAAAGTCAAAGAGAGAATTTGGAACCTTACGAAGGCTATTCAAACCCTAGTCTATAGTCCAAGCCTTAGTTTCTCTTCCATAGATTTTTTTGTTGATGAATCAAAGTTTTCACACCAGAAAATGTTTAAATAACCAAGATCTTGAAGAACTGAAGATGATTCAATAGCACACTTCATACAATCTAAAGATTTGAGGAACCAGTAATCAAAGTAATTATGATTCTCAGAAAAGCACACACAGACACACACACATAGCATAGCACACTTACAAAACAGTAATCAAAGTAATTATGATTCTCAGAGAAGCACACACAGACACAAACACATAGCATAACACACTTACAAAACACACAAACAGATGCGGCAGGCAAACACACAAACCTTGGATATGGACTATTCTTGACAGCCTTCTGTCCATATTTCCTCCATCTATATCCATCTTCAAGATGGTCAACCTCACTCTTTGTCATGAAAGCGAACCGCGGCTCTCTTTGCTTCTTCTCTCCCTTCTTCTTTCCCTTGCTATAATGAATCACAAGAGTAATTAAACTAAAGTTTCTCATGAAATGACCTACTTGTATGAAGTAAGAAATGCTAAAGCTGCGACAGTGAACAGAGCCTAAAACCAATTATAAAACTTACACTTTCTTAGAGCTTTCTCCTCCATCTTCAGATACCGCTATTGACTGCTTCTCCTTCTTAATGTTATCAGATTCTTCATCATCCCCGGCCTCAGTTGATGAAGAAAAGGCCGAAGAGTTGGGTGTAACTGGAGTTTCTCCGTTATCCCCCACCGCCCTTTGCTCGTCCTTGACACTAGAATATGCTGGTGATGCTGATGAAGGTGTCAAGCCAAAGGCTCTTGCAAGTGTGTTATACTCGGATCCATGTAAACACTCTGAAAAGCTCATATATGAAGGGTCAAGACCTTGTAGATTGCTGTCAGTTAGAGTGGAAGAATTAGCCGCGAAGAACGCAAGGCGTCGATGATCATCGCGGTACGGGTCATTGTAGTAGACATCTCTTGGCTCTCCAGACATGGGAGAAGAAGGTAGAAGGAAAAGGAAGAAGAGGGAGAAGTAGAAGAAGAGAAGAGTTTGACAAGCTTCTGGTGAAGATTGTCTTTATTTAAGCTTTGACAAGGAGATTTGTTTAAGGTCCATTTCTTATGTAGCATTGAGAGAAAACTGCGAACCCCACTTTGTAAAGGTGTTTGAGACAGCCAAGTCTTTGGTAGATACATTGGCATATTGATGACTAATCTTTCTATTGTTGTAATTTTATTTTCTTTTGGTTTTATTAGCATTTGATTTCCCATTTCAAGTTTAAGTATTTTATTCTAAAGATTTTTAGTAGTATAACTGTGCCATTATTTTTTAGCAATATGTCCCATTATGATATCTGGTTTGGCGAAGTCTTGGGTACGATTCTTCTTACTTGCATATTTGGGCTCCATTTACCATAGTACAATTTGCACTCTTTTTACTTGTGCACCGGATGGATGGTGCAACTTGATTTAATTCTACACGTGCAATCTGAGACTTACACGTGATGGTGAGTCCTAAGCATAATATCAATGTTCAACACGTTCCCGAATAAATAAAGGTTTAAGCTCCAATCCACAATCATCGAGTAAATATTTATTAAGGGAACCCCTGTTGCTCTTCTAAAATTTGAGCCCCTTTGACGTTATCTAAATTTTAGCACATGAGCATGACACTAAGGCGTATTAATTAACCGACAAATCATCGCTGCACTAGAAGTCTCAGCTGTAATAGAAAGATGTCGACATAAATTTTAGCTACAACAATAGAACACTAGCGTCAATCTTGTGTCACTTAAACTATCAGAGCAGATGATCACAGTGCATCACCGCTCAATATCACTTAAATTAAACCCCAACTCTCTTCTAGTTATTATTATATGCTATAATGAAGGTGAACAAATTTTGGAGAGGTTAATTTTTCCTATTTCTCTTCAATGGGTACTAGAACTACTTTGAGATGTCATTATTGAGGTTTGAGTGACGGTTTGATGGTGAGGGAAAAAGTCAGCGAATGAATCCGGTCAAATGTTTCATGTCTGAGTGACTGCTCTACACGTGTCCCAGATTGGCACCGGCATTTGACCGTAGCCAGCACATGACTTGGCACGTGGGAGGCGCTCTGTGGTGCTTAGGCAGTTTTCTGATAAAGTCGCTCTTCTTTGAGGCACATGCATGTCACGTGTTACTTTTAGGGAGGTATATTAACAAAAACATGATTATAAATTAGAAAAAGTTCTTACGAGAACTTTCATTTCAAGAAGGCTTTATTTAAAAACCCAAAACATAAATTCAAACCAAAAGAAAATTGAAGGCCTTCCCATGAAAATGAAAGGATTTTTTTCATTTTTAAGTGTCCTTTTCTTTTTCCAGCTATGAGTTGAGTACATCGGTACAGTTTATTCTTTAAATACATCAAATAAAAGTTTGAAAGACTATGTTATCTGTTCTGTGATTTCGAGTAATTCTCACATAGTTTAATTAGTTCAACAATGAATTAGTAAGATTATTTTTTGAACCCGTACGGTTATCCTGATTGTAACCATAATTGTAGTCGTCATCATACGTAGCAAGCACGCTTCGCTTGGTTCACTGTTCACGAATTCATTCAGAGTCTAATCACAATTATGTCTTGACGTTTGGTTCAACGAATGAATGTTGCAATCTAACAAGAGACAGTAGAATGACTGACATAAGGCCATTTCAGAGTCTAATCATAATTTTTCTTTTTCTTTTTTGGCACAATACTTTTTTTCTTTTGCTGCCACAAAAAGAGGGTTCTACCCTTGCACTAAGAAATTAAGTAGGAAACTTTTATTCTCTTCCTAATGAATAAAAAATCAGTGGCGTACAGAAATATTGTTAAGAATGTTAAACCAGAATCCGAACTTTTTTTAGGAATGAAAATATGTGTAAATCCATATAACAAAGTTATTGGAAGTATGAAAAACTAATTAAAAGCAAACTAAAAATGGGCTGGTTTCTATTAACATGTTAAAGTAATAAAAATAAAGGAGAAAGATGGAACTACATTATTACATTTCACTATGGCTTTTTGAGCATAGAGGGAAATAAACATCTCTGAGTAAGGGAGCGAAAGAGCCCTCTTGGGCATGTTGAAACTACGTCGTCATGACGATTTCCGGCTAAACAACGAATTAATCGCCATTGTTTCACCGTAGCACCGATTACGTCCTCAATCACCTTTAAACAGATTACCGAACTAAATGTGCACTAAATACAATCGCATCCTCCACAGATAAAAGTTTAGAGTACTCGATCAGAACGAGTGCATCTTGTTTCGACCATCTGATTGATATTTACAATGTATCTACCATTTCCGGCTAAACAACGAATCAATCGCCATTGTTTCACCGTAGCACCGATTACGTCCTCAATCACCTTTAAACAGTAAACCAAACTCAAATGTGCACTAAATACAATCGCATCCTCCACAGATAGAAGTTTAGGATACTCAGAAAGAGTGTATCTTCTTTCGACCATCTGATTGATATTTACACTATATCTTTCTCCATCATTTTTACGTCCTTCCCATTTAAATTTATTTATACCATCTAAACATTTTTTTCTACCATTTTTACATTCCTTCCAAGATTGCATTAGGTTGTTGAGCATTATATTATTGAACCAATTAAGCTATGCTTAACAGTATAAACCCATAACTAATCTATGACCTAAGTTAGGAACAGAATCTGAATTTCTATTTATAAACATAAGAGTAGACGAGGTAGACCCAAACAAATCTTTATTTAGATTATTGACCTATGACAGATGAAATCTGACCTTTGTGTTGCATGATTAATGTGAAGCATTCTTGTCTTCCTGTACGTTGTTGATAGAAGAGGGATGGGAAGTCTTTCTGCCACTTTATTTATTTATATCGTGGATAGCCATCCGCCACAGATTCAAGGAGCCATTACAATTTGTTACCTAATTAGTAGTTGAGACAATATGAGAAGCAAGTATCCCCACAAGTAACTAATCATCATTTGGTGGTAGAAGCTTTCCCACCATCTCCTCAATAAAATGACATTTTTGGAAGGAAGCACGTATTATATACATATCAATGAAGTCACACACCCCCAGAGAGAGAGAGAGAGAAAGAGAGAGAGCTAGGGAGGTGAGATTAGCATGCAAGGCATCGGTAATTCGTTGAGCAAAGTAGAAGGAAAAGCAAAAAAAGTTAAAATTAAGAGCGTAAGAGTGAGACTGAGAGTAACAAACTTGACATATATATATAGTAACGAGAGTGTGAAAGCGGGGAGCAAAAGTAGAAGTGATATTGGTAATTGATAGTGGGATCATTTGCCACTTTGCACAGGGTTAGTGTCTAAGGTAAGATGATGTGTGGGGCTATATATACATATACATACATATATACTCGCTTTTTTTTTTTTTTTCGCAATTTTGCCGGTAATAAAAGTAAAAAAATTATATTCTACTTTTAGCAACAAATAAATATATACCGGAGTGAATTTAACCAAAAAAAATGAGGCGATGAAAAAGACAACATTTTTACCCGTAAATTACAATGATCATGGAAACAAAAAGTTAGTAGTTACCTATCCGAGTAGTATTTAGCTACGAAATCCAAAACTGTAAATAGAGAAATTCACAAGTTCAATTATTATTTCTTCTCTTATTCGTTCAAATCTAATAATTTTTCATATTTATAAAGCGGACAGTATATGTAATCAAGCATATGATATTTGTATATGTTTCTTACTTTCTTTTAATATCTGATCCAAAACTGCACCTATTAAGAGAAGGTGTACATATCCACATATAGTAAAACTTATGTGGATATGTACATATCAATTATTATTTCTTCTCTTATTCGTTCAAAGCTAATAATTTTTCATATTTATAAAGCGGACAGTATATGTAATCAAGCTGCTCTGATACCAATTGTTATCAGAGCAAGTCACGGGTTCGAGTCCCCCGGGGTATATCTGGGGAAAGGATAGTTGGCAGATCGGAGGTTGGCCGCGTCCATCTACTCACGTGTGTACTCGACGGTGTGCTCTTGCTATTGTGCCAGGACTATAAGGAAATAAAGTTGCGCCCTTACTAACAGCAATTGATTTTGGTGCAGTGGTAAGCGCTTGATCCTAACAATTGGTATCAGAGCCTCGGCTCTTGTTATATTGGGTAACGCCAAGAGAGTTAATCGATCATGGCTTACGTTGGGGGTATGGAGGGTAGTTCTACCACTAGGCCTTCATTGTTTAATGGGACCAATTATAGTGTGTGGAAAGTTAAGATGAAAATCTACTTAGAATCTCAAGACTATGAGATGTACGATATTGTTGAGAATGGCTCATTCGTTCCGATAAAGGTGGTTGACAAGGTTGAAGAGCCTAAATCCAAATCGGAGTATAGTGATCATGACAAGAAGATGATTTGTATGAATGCTAGAACGAAAAATTGTCTTGTGTGTGCTTTAGACACTAATGAACTCAATAGAGACATTATGTGTAATTCCGCTAAGAGTATTTGAGATACTCTTCAAGTCACTCATGAAGGGACTTCTCTTCTTAGAGATTCCAAGATGAACTTATTGTTTAGAGATTATGAGTTATTCCATATGCTTCCAAATGAATCCGTTACGAATATGAATACTCGTTTTACTAACATTGTGAACCCTTTGAAGCAATTGGGCAAGGAATTCACTAACGGTGATCTTGTAAGAAAGGTGATTAGATCTTTACCAAGAGCTTGGGATGCAAAGATCACCGCCATCCAAGAATAAAAAAATCTCAATATCTTTCCTCTTGATGAATTGATGTGCTCACTCATGACGTACGAAATACAACTCAAGACCTTTGATCAAGAGAACGTCAAGAAAAAGCATACATCAATTGCTCTTAAAGCTTCATCTTCAAACCTTGAGTCAAGTGATGATGATGAAGAATTTGATGAAGAGGATATTGCAATGGTTGCAAAGAACTTCAAGAAGTTCTTAAGATTTAGAAGAAATGATGGGAGAAGGCAACAAAATGCTAGCAACGAAGAGAAGCTTTGCTACAAATGCCACAAGCCGGAACACATGAAGATGGATTGTCCTATCTACAAAAGGGAGAAGAAGGAGAGAATAGATGTATGGGAAAGAGCTAAAAGAAGACAATTCTCTAATAAAGAGAACAAGGAGAAGAAAGAGCAATGAATGCCGAACATATTCCAACATGGAGTGATTTTGATTCAAGTGATGAAGAGAATGATCAAGCAAATGTATGCTTCATGGCAAATGATGAGGTAAGCTTTTCTTCCGGTAGTGATAGTGATAATGAAAGCTTTGAAGATGCTTATGATAACTTATATGAGGAATCCAAGAAAATTTTCAAAAAAAATATTATTTTGTCTAAGAAATTCCTTGAAGCTAATAAGCAAATTGAGAAGTTGATAATGAAAAATGATAAGTTACATGTCAAGAATGAATGCATTTTCAACAATTTATATGTGAAATATGTGAATAACGATTTGGTTGAATTACTTGTTAACACTCATATCTCAAAACAAATCTCTTCCAAAACTTGGCTTTAGAAAAACAAAAATGAAGATTTAAAAGTTGAGATTTGTGATTTGAGAAAATGTCTTGAAAAATTTGTTGATGGTCAAAACAATTTGGATGTCATGCTTGGACGCCAAAGAATTGGCCTAAACAAAAGTGATCTTGGATTAGATCCCATGGCCATGCCTCCTAAAGTTTTACAACAACAAGCTAGGTTGAATATTCATACAAAACGATCAAAGAACTATTGCACACCTTTTACACATTGCGGTTGGTTGGTGCAACAAGAAAGGGCATACGATTAATCATTATCCTTGTAGAACTGTTTTTGTTAGAGGTAGAAAGAAAATGTGAATTGTGAAAGGTCAAGAATACAAATGCAAGACTAACACCCAATGACCCAAGAAAATTTGGGTACCAAAAGTCATTACTTGACTTATGTTTTTAGGTATGTCTCAAAGCAAAATCTAGTAGCAAGAAGTGGATTCTTGATAGTGGATGCTCAAGACATATGACCGGCAACATATCTATTTTACCTCGATTGATCTTAAAGAATGAGGAAATGTGACATTTGGTGACAATTCTCAAGGAAAAATCAAATGTAAATGACCTATTGGTAAGGAACCACATTCAATTGAGAATGTGTTATATGTTGAAAAATTGAAGCATAACTTGCTAAGTATTAGTCAATTTAGTGATAAAGATTTTAAAGTTATCTTTGAGGCTTCTCATTGCACTATACTATCCTTGAAGAACAATGAAACTATTTTGGTAGGTAGTAGAGATAATAATGTTTACTCCATTCAATTAAATGATTTAGTTAACCAAGATGTCAAGTGTCTTAGTGCTATTAGTGAAACATCTTGGCTTTCGCATCGAAGACTTGGTCACATGCACATGGATCACTTGAAGGATATTTCAAGCAAAGAACTTGTGAAGGGTCTCCCGAAGATCAAGTTTGAAAAAGATAAAGTATGTGATGCTTATCAAATGGGTAAGCAAAAGAAAGTCTCTCACAAACCGAAGAAAATTGTATCTACTTCTAGACCCTTACAATTACTTCACATGGATTTGTTTGAACCAATCCCTACTACTAGTCTTTGTGGTAAATCACATTGTTTTGTTATTGTTGATTATTCTCGCTATACTTGAACTTTCTTTTTCGCTACCAAAGATGAATCTCTAAATGTGTTTACTTCATTTGCAAAAGGTGTTCAAAATCAAAAAGGTTATTTGATTACCAACATTCAAAGTGATCATGGTAGAGAATTTGAAAATTAAAAAATAGGAGCCTTGTGTGATGACTTTGGGATATCACATAATTTTTCGGCTTCTAGAACTCCTCAACAAAATGGTGTTGCCGAAAGAAAGAATAGGTCTTTGCAAGAAGCGGCAAGAACAATGCTTAACGAATATGGTTTACCTAAATACTTTTGGGCGAAGGCGGTCAATTGTGCTTGTTTTGTTCTTAATAGAGTTATCTTGCGAAATTTTTTGTTAAAAACCCCTTATGAGCTTTTTAATGATAAGAAACCTAATGTGAGCTTTTTTAGAGTCTTCGGTTGCAAATGTTTTGTTTTAAATACCAAGGATCACCTTAGCAATTTGATTCCAAAATCTTTGAGGGTTTTTTTTTTAGTTACACTAATAATAGTATGGCATATAGAGTTTATAATAAAAGTACTTTGGTTATTGAAGAATCCATTAATGTTACTTTTGATGAGACTAATCCTTTTCTTCGGAGGACTAACATTGTTAATGTAGATGACATGGACAATGACTTGAGAACTTTGGACATAAGTGAAACACTACAAGGCAACCCCAAAGAAATTGATCTAGGGGAGCAACAATCAAGTTCTCAAGGGGGAAACGAGGAAGCAATCAATGATGCTTCAAACTTGGACAACTCTCAAGAATTACCAAAAGATTGGACTTACAAAAAGGATCATCCAAGCGATCAAATCTTAGGTAATCTTTCGAGTGGGGTAAGAACTCGACGCTCTCTTCAACAACATGTTAATATAGCGTTTCTTTCCCAAATTGAACCGAAGAACTTCTCCGAAGCTCTACATCATGAATCTTGGATGCTTGCTATGCAAGAAGAGCTAGTTCAATTTGAAAGAAATCAAGTTTTGGATCATTGTGCCTAAACCTCAAAACTTTAGGATTATAGGCACAAAATGGATTTTTAGAAACAAACTTGATGAATCCGGAGTCGTGGTTGGAAACAAGGCTAGATTAGTGGCCCAAGGTTATAACCAAGAGTAAAGTATTGAGTTTTATGTAACTTAGGGACCGGTAGCTAGACTTGAATCTATTAGAATGCTATTAGCTTTTGCTTACTATAGAGATTTTAAACTCTTTTAAATAGATGTCAAGAGTGCTTTTCTAAATGGTTTTATTTCGGAGGAGGTCTATGTGGTTCAACCTTCCGGCTTTGAACATGAAAAATTTCCAAACCATGTTTTCAAGCTTAGCAAAGCTCTTTAGGGTTTAAAACAAGCTCCTAGAGCTTGGTATGACAGGCTAAGTAGTTTTCTTTTAGAAATTGGTTTTTCAAGAGGAAAACTTAACACCTCTCTTTTTATAAAATCTAAGGGCAAGGACTAATTGTTTGTGCTAATTTGTGTTGATGACACTATATTTGGTGCGACTAACGGCTCCTTGTGCGACAAGTGTGCTGCTCGTATGAGTAAGGAGTTTGGAATGAACATGATGAGAGAACTTACATTCTTCTTTGGAGTGCAGATCAAACAAAGCTATGATGAAATCTTTATCAACCAAGCTATATACTCCAAAGATCTACTCAATAGATTTGACGGGGACGCATCAAATGCTTTTGACACTCCAATAAGCTCTTCATTAAAGCTTGATAAATATGAAAAGGGTAAGGATGTTGATATTAAGCGCTATCGAGGTATAAGCGGATCACTCGTTTGCCTTACAGAAAGAAGACCCGATATAACGTTTGGTGTCTGTTTATGTGCTAGATTTCAAGCTTGTCTTAAGGAATCTCATTTGATTTCCATCAAGAGAATCCTTAGATATCTTAAGGGCACTCACGATTTCGGGTTATGGTTTCCTAGAAACACTTCCTTTTTGACCTAATTAGTTACTCTAACGCCGACTATGCCGGTTGTAAAATCCAGCGGAAAAGTACTAGTGGAGATGGACAATTCCTAGGTCACTCTCTTGTTTCTTGGATTTCCAAAAAGCAAAACTTGGTTGCACTCTCTACCACCGAAGCCGAATATATGACGGTTGGTGCGTGTTGTGCACAAATTCTTTGGATGAAACAAACCCTTTTGGACTTTGGACTCAAGTATGATCACATATCTATCTTATGCGATAATACTAGTGCCATTGACTTGAGCAAAAATCTCATCCAACATTCACACACAAAGCACATAGAAATCAAACACCATTTTATCCGTGATCGTGTGCAAAAAGGTGATATTGTTCTAGATTTCGTGGACACAAATCACCAATTAGCGGACATCTTCACTAAACCTTTAGATTCGAAGAGGTTTACCGCTCTTAGAAGAGAACTTGGCATGTCTTCACCTATGTGATTAAATGTTATATCTCTTGTGCATAATCATGCAAGTTGCACTTCTCATGCTTGAACATTATTTAATATGCTTATAGCATGCTTTGGTTGATGTTTCTCTTTTCAAAATTATTGATTTTGTTGATATTCATTTAATCTCATTTGTTTTTATTGATTTGCACACACTTATATTTCAAAATTCTTTACACTTCTTTTTAAATGTGCTATTTTTGTACAAAGTGTTTGGTACACCTTTTGATGGGTATTCAAGTACTTATGTTTTTTATTGTTTGAATGCTCTTGTTGGCAATATTGATTATCCATGGATGGATACATAAGTTGATCACTTTCACACACACCCTTGACCTTTTTCAATGATGTCAAAAGGGGGAGAAAATATTGTTGATTCATACTTGTGTGGATTTGATATGAGCATATATTACTTGAGTTAGGGGGAGCCCTATATTACTTTAGATAGGGGTAGCTTTTTGTCAAAATTTCTTCTCATGACCCCTTATGGTTCATAATTGAGATTGTCATGCTTCTTTACGCTTATTATCTTATATATCTCATATTATTTGAATCAATGTTTGCCATCATAAAAAAGGAGGAGATTGTTAACCCTGCGGTTATTTAACCTAAGATTATATTTGGTTTTGATGATAACTAACATTGATGTTTATGTTGTCGAACATGCATTGAGTTGATGAAGCAATATGAACAATCTCATACTCATGCAAACGGATTATTAGACGAGCAACACGGTCAAAGACTCTCAATGGAACGCATCAAAAAAAGAATTCGTCGATTGAACTTTACTATGCTTTATTTCCTTCTTTGTAAACTAGACGTAGAGAGATGATCGTTACGATGACTGTATACCTAGAACTTGCCCATAGGTTTCCCTTGCATGCATAAAAGTTTTTCATTCTTTAAGGACTAAGAAACTGCATTTTCTGGAATGCAATCGACTGCATTGGAATGCAGTCGACTGTAAGTTGGGCAGTGAGGTATTACAGTCGACTGCATTGAAATGCAGTCGACTGCAATACTTCCAGTAGCCTATTACAGTCGACTGCATTGGATTACAGTCGACTGCAAGTTGGAAATTTGAATTTCCAACGGCTACTTTGGGATTACAGTCGACTGCAATGGTGCATTACAGTCGACTGCATTTACCATTTTGGCGCATTTAATGCTTCACCTACTCCAAACGGTCATATTTATTCCCACCTCTATAAATACTCATTTTCTGTATTGTTTTGATTCATCAATTGCATTCAAATCTCTCTTATCTTTCATATTCTCAAAGATCAAAGCAATTGTTCAATCTCTCTTGGTTTTCATTGATTTCTCATCCATTTCAAGAGAGCATTTATTGTGAGCTTACATTTGAGAGATATACACTTTCATAAGTCATCATACACTCATCTCTCTTGTTCTAGTGCTTAAACTTGTACTCATCTACTTATTGAGAGTGAAATCTTGTACACATTTCATCATTGAACGGCTCTTGTATCAAAGCTTGGGGTTGTCAAGCTTGGGAGCCTTGGGTGTGTCGAAGCTTGTTCTTGATGTGGGCATATCATCAAGGGATTGTAAGAGGTTCGATCTTGACCCATAAGGAAGATCATACTAGTGGATTCTAGGGCCTTTCAAGGGACTTCCTTGAAGGGGTGGACGTAGGCTTGAGGGTATATCAAGCCGAACCATTTAATTCTCCTTGTCAAGTATCTCTAAACCCTTCTCTCTTTACATTATCGTTTTACATTTGTGTTGAGATTGGTTGTTTGCTTATTTAAGTTATTGAGATTGATGTTTGTTGTTTGTTGATTTTTCAAGTAGTCTTAAACCTTATTCACCCCCCCCCCCCCCTCTAGGGTTATCTTTTTGGTTTCAGGAATTTAGATCAGTCATCCTGGAAGGGGACAATAAATGCATTGCTAACCTGTTACAAGTGCAGTCCGGACCAAGACCTAAGATCGAAGTGATCATATATGACTGTCATTCTCTTGCTAGATCTTTCAGTTAATGCCGCTTTTTGTATAGTGGACATAGGGAGAACGAGGTAGCTCACATGTTAGTTGAGCATGCTCGTGTGGTTGAAAGTATAACCTGAGTCGTTGATCAGCTCTCTCCGAAAAGATGTTGGCTTTTGTTAGTTTTTCAAGCTTAATAAAATATTGGGATAATTACAGCAATGTCCTTGAGGTTAGGGTGAAATTATTGGCGTGTCCGTTAGTTTGGACAAATTACACTTATATCAGTTGACCAAACGGAATTTTAAAAAACCTAACAATTTTAAGAAAATGACTTTATTGCCCTTGAATTAGAATGTTATTTTCTTTCAAATGCCATTACTTCATCTCCTCTTTTTTTTCTTCATTTCTTCTTTTATCTTTGTTTTCTCTCTCATATCTCTTTCTTCATTTCACACATAAAAATAACCCTAACACCAAGGCAACACTGGCAGCAGTGGCTCGGGGAAGCAACATCAGTGTTGGTGGGGGTGGGTGGATTGTGGCAGCGGTAGCCACGAGGTAGGTAGGTGGCTTGGAGCTATGGCAATAGCAGGATGGGGAAGTGGGATTAGGCTTTGGCAGAAACGGGGTAAGTGGGCGATTAGGGCTGCGGCAGAAGCGTGATATCGAGAAGCTGGGGTTTCACTAGCTGGAGAAGCTCAAGGCCACCACGGAGGGGATGAAGAGGAGGTTGGCTGGGCGTGACGGCGGGATTGCAGCAACAGAGGCTGATTTCTGCGATGACCATGGTATTTCAGCGGTTTAAGGTTTTGTGGATCTGTTTTGGTGGGGGGCACCCACGGGTTTTTAAGAGGGGGTGGGGGGAGGGTAGGGCGGCACTGGGGTGGAAGGAGGTTGGGGCGGCGACGGGGTAAGGGCAGCGGCGACAGGGTGGGGGAAGTTGGAGAGAGAGAGTGAGAGAGTGAGAGAGAGTTAGAGTTTCAAATTAAATCCAATTCTGACCTAAGGAAAAAAAACACGAATTTGAAAAAATAAAAAAAAGAGACTTAAATCTTTAATTTAATTTGGAAAAAATGGTTTAATTTATATTAGAGAGACCCTAATTTAGAAATTAAACACTAATTTGGGTATTAGGTTTGAAAACCTAATTTTCTAAATCAGGGTTTTTAATCTTTATACAGTGTATATGTAGATATATGGTGTAAGGGTTGTATTGGCATTTAGAAAATACTCATGGATGACATCAGCCAAAAAGAATATTTTTTAAACTGATGGACATGGCTAATACATTTTCAAAGTGTTGCCTCTGGTATTTTACATTTTAAAACTTAGATTCCTTGATTATAATTTCATCATAATCTCAGGGACACTGCTGTAATTATCCCTAAAATCTTTCATATCGGTTGGGAAAAAAGAAAAAAAAAGGAGAGATGCTAAAAACTAATTAAATTCAGAATCCTCATTCTCCTAAATTCTGATTTATTTAGTTCTAAAGAATCAAGTTTGACCAAAGTAATTATCAAAGTATACTCATATAAATAGGCATCAAACGTCTCCATGAAATCATGAAATGGTAATTTTAACACATTAAACCTACTTTCAACATTTTAAATCCAATCACCTCTCATAGCTTTTAGCTGATTCTCTTAAAACAATGTAGAGCTGACTTTAAAATTTGATTTTAATTTAATCAAAATATTACTTATCTGCAACTTTTGATCAGCATTGGTTATTTTATAGGTCTACAAACACCGTGCACGATCTGCAACATAATTTGAGTAATAATTAAAAAATTTATTAAGTAATAACAGATTACAATGAATATATAAAGAAAAACGTAACTCCTACGCACTCCCTGAGAGTGCCACATGACAGCAGCACTTAGCCTCATTGTCGTTCTGATAACACTAACTATTATAGGAGAGTGTTGTAGAATCCGCACCAAAAAAAAAAGGAAATATAGGCCATGTTTGACAAGGCTTTTTTTTTTCAGTTTTGAAAACTAGAAAAAAAAGTTGCGTTTTTTAACCATTTTTCTTCAGTTTTTAAATCAATACTATTTTTAAAAATTCAAAAAATAAGTTACGGTTTTCAGTTTTCAGTTTTGATTTTTTTTTTTTTTTTTGAAACCACCACCACCCTCCTACAGCCGGCCACCGCCACCGCAAACCACAAAAAAAAAAAAAAAAACCCAAAATAAAAACTGAGTTATCAAACACCCAAAATAGAAACTGAGTTATCAAACACCCACTTATTTTTGTAAAAAAAAAAATTTAACTGCTCTTTGTTTTTAATTTTTTTGAAAACTAAAAAAAAAATATTGTCAAATTGAGCCATAGTAACCCGACACAACATAGCCTTAACCACCTTCTGGTACAAATGGTAAGCTATAAACAAGGAAACCAAAAAAGTGACAATAACCCCACCCTACAAATTAAAAGGAGATGAACGAACAAACTGCAAGAGGCTACACAATCGTCCACCCCACCACCCAACAGAGGCCAAATCAAAACAACATCAACAAGCACCCGTCATTAGAGATGTCAAAGGGCCGGGCTTGGGCCGGCCCAGCCCAAGCCCATCGGGCCTGTTGTGGGGCCGGGCCGGGGCCGGGCCAGTGGGGCTGCCAACCGGGCCGGGCCGGGCCGGGCCTGCCGAAGGGAAACCTAGGCCCAGTCCAGGCCCTGGCCCTAGGCCCAATATCTAGGGCCGGGCTTGGGCCGGGCCCGGGCCCAAAAAAAAATTTTTTTTTTTTTAAATTCTCCGGTTATTCAAAATAAAAACTTTAATTGCGATATTTTCTTGTTATTATGTACACAAATTCTAATTTAATAATGTGTATAAGCAAGTAAAGTAACAACAAATATTCTAATTTAAACCATTTCGTTAATTACACCTAGAAGAAACATTTTGCTCCAATTACGGCAGTAGAAGAAAATTTTGTTTATTGTTAGTGACATGTAGGTCCATAAATAATTTGTTGTTACTTAATTGGCATAAGTGTAGACGGATATAACAATAATCATACAGTTGAAGCCAATCTTTCCTTGTTGGATACAAATTGCATTCAACAAAGGAAATTTATTTTCTATTTGCGAGAGACCAATATGCAAACAAATTAGCGAAGGCTTGTGTTTTGATTCTTGTCGAACTTTGGATGCTTGACAAACCTCCAACCAGCTTAATTGGCATAAGTGTAGACGGATATAACAATAATCATACAGTTGAAGCCAATCTTTCCTTGTTGGATACAAATTGCATTCAACAAAGGAAATTTATTTTCTATTTGCGAGAGACCAATATGCAAACAAATTAGCGAAGGCTTGTGTTTTGATTCTTGTTGAACTTTGGATGCTTGACAAACCTCCAACCAGCTTACTGGAAGACCTGGATAAAGATGCGCATGGTGAACGGAGGCTAAGGCAGGTTTCTAGTTTTAATTAGTTTTTTTTTTCAGTACTAATTTGCACCTAAACCAAGGGAAAATTTGTTCCAGTCGGCAGGGTTAACAGGAAATAGGAACAACTGAAACCAAGTTTGATAGAGAATACACGCTATATAAGGCTAAACTTGCTGGGATCTTTGAACTGCTTTTATTGGCAAATTAGACCATCAAGTCAAGTCATGTCGGGTATGCTTGGTTCATGGTTTAAATCATTGCGTCACGGCAATTGGGAGTGGAAATGGGAGGGAAAAGGGGAGGGCAAGTTTTTTTTTTTGAAAAAGGTGGGGCAGGCCAAAATAGGGCTGATTTTGGGCCAAAATCGGGCCAGATCCGGGCCGAAAACGGGCCGGGCCTGTTTCGGGCCAAAACCGGGCCGGGCCGGGCCCGGGCCATTTTTTTGGAAATCCAGGCCTGGTCCAAGCCCAGGCCCAAGGCCCTATGCCTGCGGGCCTGCACTGTTCACCTGCGGGCCGTGCCGGGCCGGGCTTTTTTCGGGCCGGGTCGGGCTGGGCCGCGGGCCGCCCGGCCCGTTTGACACCTCTACCCGTCATCAGACACACCACTAAAAAATCGATCTGAAGCGCACAGGCAGACCCTGCCTCTCGAAAGGAAAGCCGACAACCTCCCTAGACGTTCACCCATAAAACTACACTGATGGGGATAGACCCCGCGCAAACTCAAGGCAACTTGAACAAGGCTAAAACTTAAAAAGCCTAGTGGCCGTTGTGTAACATCAACGAGTAAGCACATACAGTTTTCAAGGATTTCTATTACTGTTTTAGTTTCTAAAGAGATGTATAAAGTTAGCGTTTTGAATTATGACAAATCTTGCAGTCCACTTCAGTTTATGTGACATTCTTCCTACTTTTTATGGTTAGTTGGTAAAGCAACAATTAGGCATTAGTTTGCCAATCAACTGTCTTGTTTGCAAAATTTCAGTAAAAAAGACTAGTCAGAGGTCACATAGGAATGATATAGACAGTCACCAAATATTAGCTATCTTACCAACCATTTTAGCGCCTCCTGTTAAAATAAAACTTTTCCCCAGAAAAGTTGCTAATAGGGAGGCTAGTTTGCTTGTTCCGAAGGAGCAACTTAAGACTCCTTCTTCCCTGTATTGATTGCTTTGCGCTCCGAGTAACTTATTTGACCCGAAATTAGATGCCAAGACTGCTCATGGCTTCATTTTCATCCATATCTTTTGCGTTGAACATCGTAAAGAAATACGAATGATCTTTTTGGTGCAACAGAGAATCCACCGTATACGAAATTTTTGCCTATGAGAAACGCCTCTGCGGCTCGATACACGAATTTGAGATAAGGCTAGCACTACTTGATTTTTTTATTTAGATCAAAATTGTCTGCGGACGGTCAAAAGAAAGTGAGTTGTAATAAAATTAAAGAATCGCCTAGCTAAAAGATTTACGATGTAGAGTGTCTATTTTCATATTCCAATATGCTTGTTCGTACTTCTTTTGATACAATTACTTTGTATACCGAAAAGTATTTTATACCAACAACAAAAAAAACCTTTGATGGGGTAATTTTCTCTCCCCGAAGTGTCCTTTTGACTTCGTTGATCTCAATTGTAAGATTGGTTCCAGTCCCATCCATTCATCAACATCAATTATAACTCCAGGAAAGCACACTCAAGCGTGGTTGAATGTACAAAATTGAGGTACGTCGATGGCAAGTGGCCAGTGAAACTCATCATAGTGCAGTTCTTCTGCCAAATTGCCTCGTATGTACTAGTAGACTGTAATGATGGCGCAGTTTTTCTTTTTAGGATCACTTGCACATAAAATCCTATAGTTTGAGGGTACGTGCGCATTTCACCTTACTATTTTAATTTTGGTTCAATTCACCTCATTGTTTCTCAATTTGTGTTCAATTTACCAATTGACGGCTGAACTCCAATTTATTGGATGCCCGTCAAATTTTCAGGGATAAAATTGTAACTTCGCCCTTTTTTCCTATCATGGCAGCCATGTCATTTCAGTATCTCTCAACACCCCCACCCCGACACCCTGCCTTCAACCCCCACCCCCTGCCTTGCCTGCCCAGAGAGCACCACCACCATCAAAACCGAACCACCACTCTCAAGTCTCAACACCTTACAGTATCGCATCGCCGTCGATAGCACCTTTCGCCACCCACTCTCTATCCACAACAAACCATCCTGTTGTGTTCATCAAACCATCACTATCACCGCCATACACCGTTACCTCAGACCACTATCACCGCATACACCATCACCATCACCGCACACACCAAAAAGCCACTCTATCTCCTTTCCCAACTGCCACTTACATCTAGATCCACCAGATCTACCACACCAAAAAGTCACCATAATCATCGCGAAGCCCATGGCCGCACTGCAGCAATACTTCATCCACGACTACAAACCCCGCCGGCATCGGGCAATAGACTGCCAGTTCATGGCCCAGCCTGGCGCTACAGGCCAGTCCCCTCCACATCACGGCGGCGGCACCAGGTTTGATGCTAAGCATTTGTAGATCTGTAAGGGAGGGGCTAGATTTGAAAGATAATGGAAAGGGAAGAGCTTTTGGGTTGTGACTTTGTTGTTACGGCGGTGTAGTGTGGTTGTGGCGGTGGTTGTGTATGAAAAGTTGATGGTATTATGTGTAACGAGCGGCAAGGGTAATGGTACTGTGGTGGTGGCAGAATCAGGTACGCATGGTGATGGTGGTGGTGGCGGCAGAAAAAATGGGTATGGTGGTGTTGTTGGTGGCGATGGCAGAAGTAAGTATGGTAGTGTTGGTGTTGGGCGGTGGATCAACTGAAACATGAAGGGAAGATGAAGATGGTCAAATCTTGACCTGGTTCCCATGTGTCAACCCATTATTGGCAAATGTTGATGATGTGGCTGCCATTTTGGGAAAAAGGGGAAGTTACAATTTTATCCCTGAAAATTTGACGGGCATCCAAGAAATTGGAATTCAGCCCGTCAATTGGCAAATTAAGCACAAATTGAGAAATAATGAGGTGAATTGAGCCAAAATTAAAATAGTAAGGTGAAATGCTCACATACCTTCAAACTATAGGGTTTTATGTGCAAATGATCCTTCTTTTTATCTATGAAATGGATCTAGGAACGCGAGACCTACAAGAGCTACACTCTAGCTGATACGTTACTTCAACATAAAATGGCAGTGTAAGGAAGGGAAGTCACCAAAGCTTATTATACCTCCAGTCGATCATGGTTGTAGCAATCTCAGGACATGGCCGGACCAAGGTCGAGCAGACTAGGGGTGAGCACGATTCAGTTGCTTCGGTTTGGACAAAACCGAACCAACCAATCTCGATTTGGAGAAAAAACCCGAACCGTAGTTGAACGGTTTGGTTTCTACAGATTGAACGGATCGGTTTGGACGGTTTAATCGGTTTGGGCCAAACTCAATTTTGGACAAGTTTAGGCTCAAAAATTAATAACTTATACATGATAATATGCTCCAAAAAAATTGATTTTTTTATCATAATTAATAATACTTAGTGAGATGTAGACGACGAATGAAAAATGCATGTTACATCAAGGGATTTAGGGTTAATCCTATTTTATATGAATGGTTAGATAAATAGGGTTAATAAAAAAACTAGGATATAAATATATTATAATATATACGGTTGATTCGGTTTATGCGGTTTAAAAAAAATTCGAACTGAACCGAATGTACGGTTTGGGAAAAAAAAACCAAACCTATTAACTTTTAGATCGGTTTAAAAATAGACGGATTGGTTGGTTCGATTTTCACGGTTGGATCGGTTTCAACGGTTTAAATGCTCACTCCTAGTTCAGATAGCAAGCTTTGGCGGTTCTCGACTGAAAGGTCTCATTGTGTATCATTTTCTCAATCAGGGTCATAAAACAGAACTCTATTTGGATGTTGAATACGAAACCGAACTACCTATCATCGGTTTGAAAAAATAAAATAATATAAAACCGTAGTTTCAATGGTTTGGACGAATCAAACGTATCTGTTTGAAGGGACTAACCGGTTTCGGCTCATTTCCGGACTTCTTTGGACCTATCCGTTGACTATTGCCCTTATGGATATAAACGACCACATATATTTTGGAGCCTTCTTACCGAAGTTAGGGTATGTTTTTCTTATATATGTTGATGGGTAAATCATAAATAGGGTAAAAACTACATAGTAACTAGGATTGGACTAAAACTTAAATAGTTTTAGTTGTAAGTATCTAAGTACAGTTCTATTCAGTTTAGAAGGGTTTTGAAAAAATCAAATCAAGCCGACCGAACCAAGCAGTCACTTTGGAAAAAGAACTAGTTGTTTTTAAGTAGGTTTGTGATCTGCCGGATCGGTGTGTTCGGTTCGACTGGTTGGATGAGTTTGAACGGTTATACTGCTCACCCCATCAGCCTCTCCCCATATGGCCGGATCAAGCTCGAGAGATTCAGCCATTACACTGAGAGGTCTCAAATGTGTATCCTTTTTCAACCATTTTAGGTGATCAATTACCTTGAAGGTTGAAAAAGAAAAGGTAACAGAGTAATAAAACTACTGTTTTGCTAATCACCTTTACGTTTACTGGCATCTGTCTCTGTCCTCACACTTATACACATTCTACGTATAAGTGTGTGTGAGCGCGAGCAACGCCTATGCACGCCCTTTTGTGTGAACCAAGGTGCAAGAGCGATGGAGACATGTTATCTACAAAGGCAGCATTTGAGCTAGATCATTAATGGGTTATATGTTAACATGTAAGGACTATTCAGATGGGAAGGTTGCTTAAGAGAGACGACTTTTGATGGGAGGAGAGAAATAAGAAAGCATGAGATTGCTGACCTTAGATGTGTGTCCATTGTTATACGTGACATAAAGTATATTATGGTCCTTTTTGGTGGTGCTATTGAAAGTCCTTGTCAAAAAATAAGAGGGGCAGGTTTTTGGTTAGGTGTGTTGGACCAAAGAAGGAATCTTTGAGATGTTGACGGTATTTGAAATCTCAAGCAAAACCCTGGAAACCAAAGTCATGCAGCAAAACTCAAAAAAGCACCTTTTACAAGTTTAGAATGTAGCTTATGGCACGATGTGCTGAACTCAAAAGGTGCACCATGTGAATTGGGGAAGAGACCAGGACTTGTTCAAAGGCCTCACTTTATGACTTATGAAATGGGATTTGTGACTAAGAACTGGCTAACTTCTCTATTATAAGGATAAAATGCCCACTTATTCTTTGTCATATTTGGTTAGCATTTTCTAAAAGTTTGCATATGATGAAGTTGCAATAAAAGGTGTATACCCATATTGTAGTTACACAATGCCACGTATCGCAATCACTGAAATTGTATGTACGTTGTATCTGGCACCAAAAGCCATTGAAAATCATAAAATTTTCACTGCTATGATAGATGTAGCTAAAGATTAAGAAAATTATGTTGTTAAGTGATGGTAACCTATCTAGCTATCTGTTTTTAATTGTTAGAGAGTTAAAATAGAATTGTCGTTGTTATATAAGGAGTAGATTATTGTGTAATTTGGACTATAAGGTTCTCACTATTTAAGTCTCTTGGAGTAGGGGTTTATGTAATAGAAGGAAGGGAGGATGTAGGGAGTTATTTTACACTATATCCAGGGTAGCAGATGGTTAGGACAATTAGTCCCAGACCGCTAGGTATTCTCTAATCTATTAGTGCTTTTAAGTGTCTTATGAATCATCGTGTCTTGAAGCTGTTTCAAGTAAAATGTTTATTGTGCATAGGAGGAACAAGCCTTCACAAGATTGTAAGTACATTTGATATTAATGTCAAGCGTATGAAACACTGGAAATTGCATCCAGAGGTAAGGCTACATGCAATAAATTGCGAAAAAGTTCGTGCAATGGACTAGCCCTCGGTAGAACATGGGATGAGGAGGCATGAGCTATACAACACAAAATTAAGTGTGTTTAACACCATACTAAATTAATCATATTTTCTTCCTTTTTTGGTGTCAAACACACCCTCTAAAACTAGTCCACTTTTCTGGTTTGTGAATGAATTGGAATGTCGGGTGATACTCATAGTAAGAAAAAATGTTACAAGGGAAGTCTAAAGATGGCCTAGAGAACCACATCACACGGAGCTTATCTCTGTGACACTGTCGTTGACATACCTGGCCGTTGCATCATTTGCCAACCAAAGGTATGTGCAGTTCAGAGCCCTACCATGTGAGAGTGCTGTTCTTTCAGCCAAAAAGAAGAACGAGAGTTCTGTTCTATTCAAAGTCAAATCTACATCGGGCAGTGCTAAAGTACTGACAAGCTTTCATGGGCACGTTTGGATCAGCAAGTGGATGAAGCAGCCAAGTTAAGAGTCAAGCTTAATTACTTATCGGTCCTAAATTATCGAGAGAACGAGCTCAAAATTGAGGTGTATTTATCGTAAGAACGTGAGGTTGTAACGTGCTAAGTAACAACAGGAGCAAAATTCGGGAATGATTAATTACCCTACGCGCTTGTGAAGTCTGGGGTTATCACGTTCGGTTATAGCTTAGGCAAGTACACTCCGATCATTTAAGTCAAGAAGAGCTCACGGCGCGAAAGGTGGAGTGTGAAAGCACAATATTACCCTTATGTTGAATATAGGCTTTGGATTATTTGATACTCTATTTTTGGTGTGACATAGACCCTTGCCCACATCAATTACTTGGAAACATGTGTATACAGGGAAACTAATAATGGTTTGTGTGATGGTTTAGCATCTGGAATCTTTCGATGTTCTTGGTTTCAAGTTGTACAGATGTGTGGTGTTCATTCATGGTTGCTGGCGGCAAAGGAAGGGAGTTGTGGTCGGCTGTAATCGAGGTGGCGGTGGTTGGTGGTGCTATCTAATTTGATAGAAACACATATAGTGGTTGTGGGATTAGATTCAAACCCCAAGCTTGGTGGTGGGATTGTTTTTTGACGGTGGCGGTGGTTGAAAATAAGGGGACATCATTTACTTGTTGTAACCCCAGTTACACTCAAGTGTGAAGCGCAAGTAATTGTCAAACCACGGTGTGTCGAACTGTGATCATTAAACTTAGTTATAGGTGAGCGTAATAGCACGAAACCCCAGTAGTGTCTGTTGTAATCAACATATTCAAGAATGGAGAGTAGTGTCACCCATTTTCGATGAGTTTAAACAATTTTTAAAAAGATTAAATCATCACAACGAGTTGGACTACAACGAGTTGGACTAGTGGTTAAAGAGGTTTGCTCCCTTCCTTGACTTCATCTGTTCAAACCTTAGACTCAGCACCCAGAAAAAAAAAATTCTTCTCCATATCCACCAGACTAACCTGAAGTGTTCTTTTGTTAAAACCAATCTCAATTGACAAGAGTTAGCTCGAGAATGCCTTTCTAACTCAAAGAAAGAGCACAACTATTCGGACTTAATACACAACAATAATATATATATATATATATATAGGTTTCATTAGCCTCTCTCATATTCCACTCATCAAACTCCCTTCTGACCTCTTGTGGTTAGCTGAATTGGTCAAGATCACGTTATCACTTAATCCTATTCAGATCTCTGATGTAACAACACGCTTAATCTACGTCAACATAGCCCAAATTTATTATTAATCCTTGGCTATTATTTGCTGAATAAATAGTGGAAAGTCAACATAACCCAATCATTCGATAGCCATCTACTCCACTTGGAATGTTCCAAATTAGTCAAATTTTTGATTTCTTAATTACCCAATTGGCTGAATTAATTAAGTACAATCCACATTTAACCGCAATTAAGTTAGCTAAAGCCAACATCTGCATCTGTCTCTCTTGCCTACCTTGGGAAAGTTTAAGCTAAAGTGTGCTTCAAATGTGAAAGGTCCTGGCTTTTGATTAGATTCTCTCACAACTCATAAAATACTTGACCAAATTTTAGCGACCTCATCATTATTCTAAGTTTGCATTTTAAGGTACCAACACTTTTATTAACAAGGAAGATGTATCTATAGATGGTCTACAATTTCCTGAACAATTTATTGCTTCAAATTTCTAAATATGCCTTTGAGATTTTAATGGCGCGTGCTTCTTTTAGGTGCTGGACTTATTGTTTAAAAATATATATTTTTAGGCACACGAGAATGGGTAGGGCTGTAATTGAGCTGAGCCTAGCCGAGACAGACTTGTTCTCAAACTCGCTCCTAATTATAGATATTTATTTGCCTACTCTGCGAGCTCAATAAGTTAACAAACTTTCTTAGTCTTAAATTTTGGTCTTTCGCTCTTTATTTTTATTAATAATAAGAGAATTGTATTGATAAGAAAGATTTAAGAGTGTGAAAACATACTTGGTCTTATGGCCATACAAGTATTACAAAAGGCTTCGTATCGAAGCAAATAAGTATTTTCGGGGCACCCAATATGTACGTAGATCTCAAATAGAGCATCAATGTATTTACAATCAGCGGTTGCCAAGGGCCCAATCCTGAGGGACGATAATTCTAGCCTAACAAGCAAAAGTAGCTAGTTGTCTCCCCTCCTTGGATAGATGTGCAGGAGCCCTGTTGATGCAATGAAAAATTGATATAATATAACAAAAGTCATAAATAATAGGTGCGACCGTGTTCAACATATCATTAGATCTCGAGATCTGTTTAAGTAGAAACGAGACGTTATTAGTACTTTAATATGCAAAAAATTGCGACGTAGGGCCCACGAAGACGGTGTTAGTACTCTTACTCTCTTGAACCGATTTCCCGTGAGCTTCTAAACAAGCGAACACGAGCCGAGCCTCAACAGAGTGGTTGCGTTACGCCCTGGATGGTCCCACCAATTTTTATACTATAAAGATGAAGGTATAGAGAAAACAATAGTCAAACTTGCTCGAGTATGCAAAATATAGAATCAAAGAATTGGAAAATATTATTTGACGAAGTCGTGCCGTACTTAATAGTTCATTCTTTAATCTCCTCTCGAGGGTATCTTTTCTTCACTGACTTTGCTCATCCAGTCAAGCTCACTGAAGACCAGTTACTTCATCAAAATTCTAAAAAATGTGCACTCTCTGTGTGTGGGCAATGTAGTGCAGCAGTTGAGCTTTATCTTTTTCAGTTGAATGGCTTTTTCAGTTGAATGGCCAAGTGAAGCACATTATCATGGAAGACTGGAAAGAAAGTCATGCATACTTTTCTTCAAGATTTTTGCACAAAAATAAGTTACTTTTTGATGGATTTGCTTCCTCTCTCTCTTTTTTTTTTTAATAAGAGGATGTGACATTACTGCATTTGCATAGGTATATGGCTACATACGAATGGTTTACGGTTCACTTGATTTTTATTAGATATTTCCGTAACAGCATGTTTGTTTATCATATTAAATTTCGTTTAACAAGACGTTGTTAAATTACCATCTACTCTAAAGCTTAAGCTCTTAGAGAATGAGCCCAACAACCTCCTCACGTGGAGAGACAAAAATAAACAAAAGAAAAATAAACAAAAGGGGATCAGATATGCAAGCGGAAAAAATTGAACTCAAGACCTTGCCAAACCATAGCTCTGATATCATGTTAAGTTACCATCTGCTCTATAAAATTAAGCTGTTGGAGAATGGATCCAACAATGTTATCATGCTTAACAGACGTCAATTCTTCATTTTTCGCCGCACTTATCAAGCATTCATCACTAACATATTAACAGGAAGGACATGGCACCATGACACGCTTAACTGCAATTGTCCTTTAAATTTTTAGTTTTAACGACAACATCAAACTTTGTAGTGGTTCTTCGCACATTAATCATGAGCGGTGTTGGGTGCCTGCGTGCCAAACATATTTAGTGTCAACGTTTTCCTACATTTTATCAAAATCATAAAAATGCATCAGAAACAATATACAAACAGCATTCCCCAGTTTAAATCTCTAAAATCTTGTCCAACTATTTCCAAAATTTTCATCGTTCAAAAATTAGTGTCTAAACAAAATAATATGGGTTTTCCATATTAACCGTAAAACAAAAAACAAAAAAAAAATTCTATATTTTCGCTATGAGGACAGACTATAAATTTTCTTGAACTTTTTGTTTAATTTGGGCACCGACGCAAGCCTATTAGCCGGCGGACGCAAAAACTGACCAGAACCAAGAATGTCGTACTAGTGATCACTGATCAGCTTTTCCTCCAAAGTTTTGTACTAGTCATCAGCTTTTCCTTCAAAGTTTCATCATAACATCTTTCTGGGTCAGTTCATCTCTGTAATGATTATACCTGCCCACATTATCACCTAGTACATATCCGGACATCTATTTTTGCTAATCCTTTTTTTTTTTTTCAAAAAGTGTGATTAGATTTTTTACGCCTCCGAGTCGAGTAAGATCATATGGGCGATAAAATTCTCCCTACTAAGTTTTAACGCAGCTGCATTCTCAGGACTGTATAGTCGCATGCGTGAACGAGTAGAGTTGTTAGCAACGGCTTGCCGAACTTTGATCTTCTGACCAAG